>WNYD01000119.1:0-96672 GCA_021396205.1 Sporothrix brunneoviolacea
CCCTCGACGCGCTGCTGGCCCTCGCCGACGCGCTGGCCGCGCGCTGGGCCGCCTGCCGCCCCCTCGCGGCCGTCGACCTGTCCGCGGAGGCGGAGTTCCTCAGCGCCGAGACGGCCCGGACCACGTGGCCGCTGCTGTGGCAGCACCTCAAGAAGATCCTCTACGCGGCCGCCGTGCTGCTGCAGGCCATCGTCGGCCGCAGCCTGCTGGACCGCGCGCTCGCCGCGGACGCCGTGGCGCCGCAGATGGCCGCCAAGGCGCTGCGCGTGCTGCGCGGCCTCGACTTTGTGGCGTCGCGCGACAGCGCCGGCCACTTCCAGGCCTACCAGTTTGCCTACCTGGCGTCCGTCGACATCCTGGCGCGCTACCCGGACGCGTCGGCCGGCTTCCTCAGCCAGCTGCTGCCGCCGCCTGCACCTGCTTCTACGTCGACAATGGCCGACCCTCTACGACTGACGGCCGACCTCTTCTACCTCAACGTCGCCGAGCACTTTGCCGCCACGCTGCCCTCCGCGGCCTGCGACCGCCTCCTCATCCAGCCCGCCCTGCCCTACCTCGCGCCGCCTGCAGGGCCGCGTCCGCAGCGGCCAGAGCACCTCTCGCCCCGCATGGTCGAGGTCTTCGAGGCCGCCCACAGCGCCACGCTGTCCGTGCTGTCCTGCCCGCACAACGCCGCCATCGCCGCCGCGCTGGGGCCCTTCTACGCCGAGGCGCTGTTCGCGTCGTTCCCGGCGCGCATCTCGGCGCGCCAGTTCCGCCTCGCCTTCAAGACGCTGATCCAGATCCTGTCGCCGCCGTTCCCCGTCTACGCGACCCACCCGGACCTCGCCGAGACCCTGCTGGAGATGGTGCGGTTCCGCTCGGCGGGCGCCAGCACCGCGCCCCTGCCGGCGAACCCGAGCGGCGACGCAGTAGGCGGGGGCGCGGCGGGCGCGACGGGCGCGACGAGCGCCTCCTCCGAGATCATCTCCGAGCAGAGCGCCCTCGTGCTGACGCTCATCGACGCGCTGCCCTTCCTGGCGCTGCCCGTGCTCGAGGACTGGATGACGACGGCGGGCGAGGCCCTGTGGACGATCCTCGACGGCCGCCTGCGCCAGCCGGCCCAGCGCCGCTTCTGGGACGTGCTGGGCAGCGGCGAGATGGACGTGGAGCGGGCGGCCGTGGGCGTGGCCTGGTGGGGGAACGGCGGCGGCGGCGCGCTGGTGATGGCGGGACGGCGGCCGTTCGGCGGGGGGGCAGAGGCACGGCCGGAGCCGGTCGTCATGAGCGGTGCGCTGCAGGGGCGGCCGGCGTCGACGCGGCTGTGAGGAGGACGGACAGCCCGCGCGCAATGTACAATACCCATAGCATACGATCGCGATAGCCTTTTCCAGTTTTCAATTGCGCTGTAAGATAATAATACCTCGACATCACGCAGCCATCCTCGGCACATCGCCATCTGTCCGTGTCCGTGACCCCCCCACTAGCTGTTCTCGCCATCGACCGACCCCCTTTCGCTTTCGCATCCTTTGATTCCAAGCTCCCTCATCTCGTCATCTCCCCCCCCCGTGGACTGAGGCCGCGCAATCCCCCTCTCCCCCCTCATGGACTCGACCTCCCTCTCCGCACACCCCCCCCAAATCTACGTTTTCAGCTGGACATGGTCTTGGTCTGCATGGGGAGCTGCGGCCGGTCCACTTTTCCACCGCACTACCGCACGCACGATACGTCGTAGCTCCGCGATGTGCGGCCAGGCGGCCTGCAGCGGCCTCCTCCTGTGGGTCGATGCAGAAGCTGAGATCGGTCCAGGTTGTCCACGGAGTGAGTTCTCTTGCCAAGCTCAACCGGGCCTCTTCCTCTCCTCTTCCTCTTCCTCTCCTCGTTCTCGACCATCCCATCCCCTCTCCTCGTTTTTCCACTTCTCTCCATCACCCATCATTCATCACGCGTTTCCTCTTGCTCGTCGTCTTGATCGGCATCCATTCTTCCCCCATTGCATCTTCAGGCCCCTCCCTTTCGACGCTGCGCTCGTTCATCCCGCCAATCGCCTGAAAGAAAACGAAACGAAATGACGCGATGGGCCACTGTCAGAGCCGACGAGCCGCAATCAGAGGGGGGGGGACCTCTGCCAGCGCAGAATTGGCTCCCCTCCCCCATTCTGCTTGCCTGCATACTAAATGCTAGCTCCTCTCTTAGTCCCTCTTCCATATGCTGCGCGCCCTCCCCCCCCCATCATACGCCCGCCCGTCCCGTCGCAGCTGTTCCCTGGCCCACGGGCTCCAGATCGATGGGCGGCCGCAATCTCACAAGGGAGGGGCAGACAGCTCTGGAAGCAAGGCCCCCGTCATCGCTGCATGGCCCTCTCCTGATCGCTTTCTGATCTTGCGTCGCAGCCTGCCAGGCCCGCCGTCGTTCCCTGTTTTTCTTGGCCCCAGACGCGATTAACGATTAAGCTTTAAGCTTTTAATAGAAATGAGTGTTGTTCCCCTACTGCCTCCCCTCCGCTCCCTACTCCGTAGTTCTGCCAAGAAATGCCTTGTGCGACGTAATCACGGAGCTCCCCCTTTGTCTCGACGCTGCTCGTTTCCAACGGGGGGGCCAGGCCAGAACACACAATATGACGCCATGCTGCAGCCATCTGGGATGGGGATGCGAGAAGACGCCAATCTTGTGCAAGAACGAGCAAGAAAAGCAGCAATGGATGTAAAAATACATCAACTGTGTGAACTACGGAGAAACAGGGCGAGCCGCAACTCCCGTTCCGTCTCGTCCCTCATCTCATTGTTCTCGCTCTCTCTCTCTCTCTCTCCACTCCCCTTTTCGTCTCTAGTTCCACGCAGTCATCCTCTCTTCGTCCCTCTCTCTTGCTACTTTTCCTCTTGTCACTCCTCTTGTCACTCTCTCATGTATCTTCTTTACCCCTCTTCTCGGCGTCTCTCGTCTTCTCTCACTTCCTCTCTGCGTGCTCTTCTTCGCACACGCCCCCCCACTGTCCTATCGTCAGGTCTCCCTGCCCACCCTCTTATTGATCCTCTTTGGCGTAGCTTGAGGTATTTTCTACTGCTGCAGCTGGGCGTGCAAGAAATGCCAGGACCGAAGCTGGAGGAGAAGCGGGATATCTGCTCGTACTGTGGCTTCAGCCGTCCGTTCAGCTTGCAGATGGAGGCAGTGTAAGATACAATGCAGCAGCTGCAGAGAGTTGGCATGGAGACGAGAGAAAGCGAGAACGGAAACGAGACCAAAACAGGGGAAAGCAGGGAAAATGGAGCCCAGAAGTGGGCAAAGATGTGATATGTACGCTATGGAGTAGTACTCTACGAGTATGCCAGGCGAATGGCGTGTGAATCGCCGCTCCCAAGTCACCATCGTCCTGCGATGCACGCCATGTTCACATGAGCCCCGAGCAGCAATTTCCCTGCATGGGCAATCTCGGGGATCGGCAGAGCTGGGAAAGCAAGTACGAGTACAAGTACGAGCACGGCCGAGCTTATGGCGCTTGTGATGGAATTAATCACTGCATGGTGTAAGAGAATAGCTCTTCTAGATTGCACGAGGCCCAGATGCGCGCAGGGGACGAGACCAGGGAAAAGAGACGAAAAAAAAGCCACCTCGGCTTGCATTGGAAACCTTCTTGGCCCGGCTCCAGTTGTCTCTCGTCTTCTCCAGTGTCTCGTCTCACTGGCCCCCATCAATGCCAGTCCCAATGACCTCGCCGAGGAATGAAGCTGCAGCAGGTAAGACAGCCATGCCAGTAGCTCTCCGCGGAGCTGCTCGTATGCCCCATACTCGTACATAGCTTCCATCCATGCACGGACGAGCCTGGAGCTTGTACCTTGCCATGCGCAAGACCAAGATACAAAGCGTCTCTTGTCCTGTGGACCTGGATGAGCTGAAGCTACGCGCCGCTTTGATCCATGGAAGACATGACACCTGTACATCACCCGTGTCTTTGTCGATGTGCACAGCCCTGGGGCGGCCACTCCGGGGGCCCACGAATAGGGGGAACGGCTCTCGCGTCCACGTCCCAAAAGCAAAAAAGCACACCATGCGGCAGGAAATGAGCATCGATATGACAAAAGAGCTCTCTCCCTTTCCCTCTCCCTCCCCCCCTCCTCTGCCCGCGTGGATGAGCAGCTCCAGGATAGGCTTAGGCACGGAGCACCGCTTTGGCTAGGTGATCCCCCCAGTGACGTCGGCGTCTTCTGCTTTCTCCTTTCTTCCCTTTGCGTGATGACCCCTCCCCCCTCGTTCTAGCCGGGCAGCGAGAACAAGCTCCCTCCGAGCTCCCCTTCTTGCCTCCCCTGCCAAGCTCGTAGACGCATAAGTACCGGCTAGCTGCCCCTTTTCCCCCCTCCTCACCATCTCCTTCCTCCTTCTTCTCCTTCTTCTCTCTTCTCTCTCAAGCCAATTCCTTTCTTCAAAAGCTCCTCTTCACACATAACCAATCAAAATGTCTTACGGCGGCGACGACAACAACAGCGTGCGTCTCTCCTTGTCCTTCTCCCCCCCCTACCTTTGCATCTCCCTCCCTTGGCAGCTCTATGAACTGACACCTCTTCCCTATAGTCCGGCTACGGTGGTAGCGGTGGCGGCGGTGGCGGCGGCTACGGCGGCGGCAACAACGACAGCTACGGCTCCGGCGGCAACTCTGGCTCCGGCGGCCGTGGCGGCCGTGGCGGCGACAACGATGACAGCAGCTTCGGCGGCTCTGGTGGCAACTCTGGTGGCTCCGGCGGCTACGGTGGCTCCAGCGGCAACGATGACAGCTACGGCTCCGGCGGCAACTCTGGCTCCGGTGGCTTCGGTGGCAGCTCTGGCGGCTCCGGCGGCCGTGGTGGCCGTGGCGGCAACAGTGATGACAGCAGCTTCGGCGGCTCCGGTGGCAACACTGGCAGCTCCGGCGGCTTCGGCGGCAGCGGTGGCAACGATGACAGCTACGGCTCCGGCGGCAACTCTGGCTCCGGCGGCTTCGGCAGCGGCAACACCAGCGGCGGCTCCGGCGGCTTCGGTGGCTCCAGCGGCAACGATGACAGCTACGGCTCCGGTGGCAACTCTGGCTCCGGTGGCCCTGGTGGTCGCGGCGGCAACAAGGACGACGACAGCTACGGCTCGGGCGGCAACTCTGGCGGCAACTCCGGCGGCTTTGGTGGCTCCGGCGGTAACAACGACGACAGCTACGGCTCCGGCGGTGGCGGCGGCGGCGGCGGTGGCGGCTACGGCGGTGGCAACAACAACAACAACTACTAAACAGTGTCGGCTGTTGTTGATGTCGATGTCGCCGTCGATGCTCCCTCTTTCTCTGCCTCACCTCAAGAGAGAGCGAACAGGGGGGACTCTGATGAGCAGGAATTGGATGCCTTCTTTTTTTTCCTTTGCTCTCGTAAAAGCTTATTAGTAGCTGTTCAGAACAGTATAACAATATAACAAAGCAATTGCACTTTTGACAAAGACGAGAAAAAAAAGAAATGCATGTGAAAGAGTAAAAGACAAAAAGATGAAAAAGCTATGTATATGAAGATATGAGAAAAAGAAAGGGAAAACGCCTTGATTTTTATTCTGCCCGTAGCCTCGCTGGCCGATCCTCCCTAGAACACAGCACCTGCAGCTGATCTACCATCCGTGAAAGGAGACAGTCACACCCTGTGTCCTCCATATGTTCAAAACAAAACCCAAAGAGAGAAAAAGGGAGACGAGAAGTAGAAAGGAAGATAAGAAGGGAAGAGAGGAAGAGATGAAAGATAGGTACAGGGAGATAGCCGAGACGAACGAGCCGAGATCACGATCCAGGGGGGAGGGACGACATTTTGCTGCATGGCCTGCGCTAGCTGCAGGCCACGGCCACGGCCACAGCTGCGGCCGCCACCAGCACCGTCCCCGCTATGCCGGCGGTTAGTCAACAGACCTTGAGCCCGCACACCTCGACGCCCTTGCCCTCCACGTGCACGCCGCGCCGCCCAAAGTACTGCTCGGCCACGTCCCGCACGAAGCCTGCGTCCGCCTGGCTCCACACGTCCAGGCCCATGCGCGTGATGGCGTCGCTGTTGACGCGCATGCTACTCTTGCTGCAGCTGTTGCTGGTGCTCGTGCCGCCTGTGTGGTGACGGTCGCCGCTGCCAATGCCAATTGGACTGCTGCTGCTGCTATTGCTGCTGCTGCTGCCGCCGCCACCCGCAGTACCATGGACGCCGGGTCGTCTGCTGGATGAGCCGCCCGCCCCTCTGCGGCGTCCTTCTCCGCCTCCTCTGCGGCGCAGCAGAAGCGCCGTCGTGGACGATGCAAGGCCGCTGCGACGCGCGCCGACCAGGCCGTCATCGTCGACACGGCCCGGGCGACCGCTCGTGGCGAGATCGTCGCCACCCCGGTCCGCAGAAGCGCCGTTGGCCGCAATCTCGCCGCCGTCGCTGATTTCGTCGTCGTCGTCGTAGTAGTAGCCGTCCTCGCCCTCGTCGTCGTCGTAGTAGTCGCCGTCGTCCTCGCTGCTCTCCACAATGTCGGCGAGCACAGACAAGATCTGCGTCGTGAGCCGGTGGAAGTATGTGATGATGGCCAGCTCGATCCGTGCCCGCTCCTCCTCTTCTTCTTCCTGGTCGTCTCCGTCTTCGGCCGGTGCCCGCCGCGCCGTCAGAGACGTGACAGAGTCGCGGATATTTGATGGCGCTCCGCTCTGCGTAGGAGACGCTGCGCTAGCCGCCGCCTGTGTTTGTGTGTGGTGTTGTGTGTATGCCGAGGGTGTGCCTGGCTTCGGAGGCACAATGTCGGCCAGCAGCTGCGCATCTTGGATGGTCTCGTCTGTCTCGTCGGATCTCCGCTGTTCGCCGGCGCTAGCCCACCACATGAAGCCGTTGTATGCCAGGGCCGCCCAGGTGACCGGCTCCACCACCGCCTCGGCAGCATCCACAAGCTGCGCATCCTCTTGCGAGAACAGCTTGTGCCGGTTGCCGAGGCCAGAAGCGGCGGTGGCACCCGACGCGTCGGCAGTGGACCGGCCACTTGCCGCTGTCGCTGCAGATGCCTCAGTGGAGCTCCCATTGCCAAATGTCCGGCCGATTAAACGCTCCAATCCTGTAGTCAAGGCCTCAAAGCGGCGCAGGTCCCGCTGCGTAGCTTTCAGCGGCACATCCTTGGCCACTTCGACAGTCGGCCAGACCTTCTTCTCCCCCGCCCGTGCCACGCGGGCCGGCGGCATGGTAATCAGCACATCCCAGAGCTCGCCTTTCATCGCCAAGATGCTGTCCGTTGTGCACGCAATCCATCCAGGGCCAGAGTATGCGGCTTCGTCTGTGCTGGAGGGATCACCACGACCAGCCTGGCGGGCCGCCCGCTTGGATGCTGCGTAGTCTTCGAGCAGGAAGGCAATGTCGTTCACGCCGATGGTAAAGAGAGGTCGGATACGCTGCCGAGAGACGGCGGAGGGCTCGAGGAGGTCCAAGGCCGAGATGGGGACGTTGGCTAGAACGGAGATGTTGTACACTGGCCACAGAGTTAGCTGAAACCCTGGCCTGTCCTGTCGCTGCCTCCTATCTGCTGTGGTTCACAAACATACCAAAGTTGTTGACCTCGCGCACGGGCGCGTGCGTCGAAATGAGAATGCGCTTCCGCAGAAGAGCCGCCCGGTAGATGGGGAATATCAGCGGGCCGAATGTCTCCAGCAGCGATGTCAGGCTCCACGCCGGGTGATGCGGGGAGAGTCGGTGGCCCGGCGGCAGCAGGAGCGCCGTGCCGTCCGAGGCCGAGCGGTTGCGAGAGTGCTGGGCGCGGCCGCCAAAGGGTGGCCGGTAGCGCATAGGCGGCACCGTGACAGCGGGTGAGCCCAGGGGCGAGTCGGTGATCTGTAGCAGCGGCCGGTCGGTCTCGTCAGTAGGGGAGGCAGCCGTAGGGATGCTGCTGTTTTCGCGCCAGTACGCTTCCAGGATGGGCAGTTCGGTGCTGTCAGCGGCCAGTTTTCTAGAGCAAGAAACAAGCCAGTTAGCCAGGTGATGGAGGAGATCGATCGCCCCTCGTAATGCCGCCAAACAACCTCACCTCGCCATGTCCATCAGGGCCTCTGCATGGCGCCACGCTCGACCAAGCCGTCCATAGCTGCGCGGTACCAGCACGCCGACCGCAATCATGCGCGCGAACCGGGCACCCGCCTCATCCGTCGGCAGATTCACAAACGCACTCAAGCCCGCATAGCCGCCGTTGTTGGATGGGCTCGCCGAGGACCCGCTGACGCCGTTGTCGTCATTGTCGCCGTCGCCGCCGCTGCTGCTGCTGTCCTCGTGCACAAAGTAGATCAGATCTTCCGACACGGCGTGCAGCCCCGACGGCAGGCTCTTGTACTCGACGGCCCCGCTGAGGTCGAGGCCGGGCACGGCCTGCTTCCAGACGATGGTGTAGCCGGCCTTGACGTCGAACTCGATCAGGAACAAGGCAGCAATCGGCGGCCGGTCGGGGAGCAGGCCGGCTGCTGCAGTCGACTCTGGCCGGAGCGCTGCGGCACCTGTTGGCACGTCTCGTCGTGAGGATGCCATCGCGTCGTTTGGCTGTGGCTCGATCCCGTCTCGCTCTGGAACTGTCGATCCCTGGGTCGCTGGCCTTTGTCGTCCTGTTCCGACGTTCGTCAAATTCCGTCTTCTCCTGTCGCCCGTTCTCTGCTTGGTACCGTCTGCAAACTGCAGAATCTGTAAAGATATCAAACAGCGTCAATCGTCATGCTGTGGGACAGAGTCAAAAAAAAAACACAGGGCATATGATGCGCGATGTGGTGCGAGCTTGGCTGGCGTGGCAGAGCGTCGCGGGATCACAACAGGAACGAGATGGCGTGGATGCCGTGGACGCACGGAAGCTGTGTGTGGATACAGTGTGCATGAAAAGGGTGGATGCATATTGACACTGTATTGCCTACGAGTATGTCTACTCGTATTATATGGCTTAACCACAAACTGCCACGACTTCGCATCCACGGCCGTCGTCCGCTGAACTCTCATTTAAAAATAATTTAAAAATAAATCTACGCACCATCGGAGTAACTATTCAGAAGTAGAACCCCTGTGTCCATGTATGCTGCTCCAGCCGAAAGCCAGTTGACCAACGGCGACCTATGGCAGCATACATGAAGACCAGAAAAGTGCAGTAATGCGTCGTATGCAATTAAACGAGCTGTCCACCTTGGCGCTTGTCGACTTATCGGTTTCCAGAAGGTGTAGAAAAACCCGTTCTATCCCCTATCATGATCATGCAAAGTGCAGAAACCACCAGGCCAGCTTAATGCTGCAACCATACTACCAGAAACACCTGGCACAAGCTCATGACACCAACCGTGCGCGCGCAGGAACGGCATCAGCCTGTCCAATCTTCAGCAGGCTGCCAACTGCGCTCAAGGCCAGTTCCTCGGCTTAGCCGCAGGTGGGTCTGCGTCTCCGCCAATCACAGCGCCGGTTTTTGGCCATATGCCCCCACGAGCTTTCCGCACCTCGTTCCTTCCCAATACAACAATTTCGCGGCGCCTCTCCCCCACATTGAGGTCACAGCCAAAAGGCCAGTTGATGGGAAGACAAGACGAGAGAAGACAGCCTTCTGTAATTAGGCTTTTCTTTTTGTTATTGCTTTTTCACGGCCGCTGTTCAACAATCCTTCCTGTTTTTTTTTTCTTTTTGCGACCTGCTCTCAGCTCGCAGCCAGCAAGACAGCCCAAGGGCTGCGGCCGGGAGAATTGCCCCATTCGGCCCCGCTCCCAACAAAAACGAATACACCGAATAAAAAATAATCACATTTAAATAGCGAAAAGGCGTCCCGCCCGCGGACCGCAGACCGCAGACCAACCCCAGCCCGAGCCCTCCGTCGCCAGCGACACGATCTCAGAGCACCCACGCACACGGGCACGGAGCGTGTACAGATCAGCTACCAGAAGGGTGGCCACACACTCCTGTCTCACTCCGCAGCGTCACATTCGCCAGCAGGCAAGACAGACAGCCCACCAGGCTGGCGTAAGACGACAGCTTTCTCGTTGCCCGACCTCCAACCTTTTTTTTTCCTCTCGCCCACACCTCTGTTTCACCGCTGGCCATAATCACAAGCCAAAAGCTGTCGTCTCCTGGGCCAGGTGATACCCCTCGACAGGGCTGCCAGCCACCACGACCAGGCTCAGCGCACATATAAGATAAGATCTCGCCCACTATCGTCTCCAGGGCCGCAGCCAAAACCTGCGACAGCTTCATCGGCCCCGCCTACCGCCCCTGCAAAATGGCAGCCCTCCTCGCCCAAGCCGGCGGCGGCGTCGCCTGGTTCCTGACGCGCTACGCCGGCGTCGTCATCGTCTTCTACGTGCTGTCCTCCGTCAGCGAGCTGGCGGGCTTCGCCGCCCGCGTGCTGGCCTCGTGGATCGCGCTCGTCGCCGTGGCCCTCTACGGCGTCGCCGCCTCCGTCGTGCTGCGCCTGTCCGGCGGCGACCGCTGGCAGGTCTCGCAGTGGGCCACGGCGCGCGCCTTCAAGTACACCATGGCCACGCTGACGGGCTTCACGTTTGCCGTCGAGGACCCCCGCGGCGTGCTCGACAGCACGCGCCCGGCCGTCTTCGTCGGCAACCACCAGAGCGCGCTCGACGTGCTGATGCTCGGCTGCATGTTCCCGCGCTACTGCAGCGTCACGGCCAAGCGGCAGCTGCGCAACTACCCGTTCCTCGGCTGGTTCATGCGCCTCAGCGGCACCATCTTCATCGACCGCGCCAACAGCAAGGACGCCCGCGAGGCCATGCGCGGCGCCGCCGACGCCATCCGGTCCCAGCGCCAGAGCGTCTACATGTTCCCGGAGGGCACGCGCAGCTACTCCGCCGAGCCCCTGCTGCTGCCCTTCAAGAAGGGCGCCTTCCACCTGGCCGTGCAGGCCGGCGTGCCCATCGTCCCCGTCGTCGTCGCCAACTACAGCCACCTGTACTCGACGTCCAAGCTCCGCTTCCTGCCGGGCCGCGTTCCGATCAAGGGTAGGTTTTTTGTCCTAAGAGTTTCTCGGCGCTCTTGGCGCTTCTTCTTTTTGTGTGAAACATCTCGTGCTAACGCGTAGGCAGTCCTCGACCCCATCCCGACCGAGAACCTCACAGCCGACGATGTTACGGAGCTGACCACCCGCGTGCGGGATCTGATGCTGAAAGAGCTCCTCGCCCTGACGGCCCAGGCCCGCGCCGAGTCCGCGCCCAAGACCAAGACACCCGTTGCGGTACCGGCAGCTTCGTCGGCAGAAAAGCTCGAAGACAAGGCCGTGTCCAGCGGTGTCGATGCGACCACATTATAGCACTCGGCGCGAGCAATGTCACCATCGCTTTGCTATAGCAGGGATATACCACTCCGAGCCGGGGGGCCCGCTGAAAGGAAAAAAAGAGACAAGGGTTGTTGCATCGCATCTGTGTCAGCTAGAGCGAACGTCCGCCATGCACGATGATTTATGTTTTGTCATTTCTGGTGTTCTTTTTGTTGCTTTTATTTCCCGGTTTCTTTTGCATGAGTGGTTATGTTTCTTTATCTCTTTTTGTCTCTATTCTTCTTCTGTTTTTTTTTTTTTGTTCTTTTTCTTTCCTTACCGAAAGACGCCCTAGATCTTGATAGAGACGGCGAAAGTTGGGCAAAATACCCTTTGGCGAAGACGGGTCGGCCATTGGTGGTAGACAGAGAACGGGGGAGCATTGAAAAGACAAGCGAATCACTTTTAGATTTCTCAAAGCCTTGATTTACCACATGCTGGCCCGTATATTTTTTGCTAGAACAATTACGAGCCGTTTGAAGTCCTTTTCTCTCTTCACAAGCAGCTATTTGACTTTCGCAATCGCACTTTTTCTCGAGCTGCTAAACTGTCCATGGTTGAAGGCTTGCTTGAGGCTTGCTTTCAGTCCCATTCTGTGTCGTCGCCAAGAAGAATTTGCTTCCTAAATTGAGCACCAACTCTTGCGTCGTTGGTCCCTTTCTATTTTTTATGTCTGCCAAAATGGAAACATTGAGCTTTTTGCAAGATCTCGTCGTACAGTAAACAGGCGTCGGGGTGGCTTTACCTCAGTAACGAGAAACCCGATCTTCAGGACTCACGTGTCATGGCTCTTCTCAATTTCAAGACTACAAATAGGAATATAATTACGTGTTCGATCTGCACTGCCTCTTGCGGCCTGTCGTATGCTTCCTTATGTTCTCCCTGTCCTGGAAACTGTTGGACCGTCTATCCTGTCCCATTTTTTGTTGGTCTTAGTAAACAACCCAAACAGGGAGGAGGAAGCCGGTACGGCCTGTGACAGGCACTTTATTTCTCTTGGAAAAAACGCATTCATTCTGTCCGTCCGAGTAGGACTATGATGCTATTTTTGTTTTCTCGCCATTTAATTTCGCAATCAATTCTAGAGAAATTACAAACTTTCGCATACTCGTTTAGGTAATTATATGTTATTGCTTGCCCGTCGTGTTTTCCGTTCAACGAAAGCAGAGGCAACACAGTTTCAAGCCATTGAACCGTTTCCTTTCCATCCTTTACCGTGGGCTGTTTTCCTTTCCAATACCCACAAGTATCCGTAGCAAGACAAAAGTATGAAAAAGGAGAAAAAGAAAATAAAACAGAAGTCGTCAAGGGGAAATATCTTAAGAAAAAGACGGCAGTGCCCCAGATCGACTCTATTGAAGAAGAATGTAAAATAAACCAAAATAAGAAAACCCAGAACTCTATGGACAAGTAGATTGCAAGGTGTATTGACTTACTACACCATCGATAATGATACCGCATTTAATTCAAAACCTCGAAGTGTAGCAACTACATTGACACGGCTCTGTTTCCAAAAACAAAACACCAAAAAAAAAAGAAATGAGACCCTATGAGCACTGGTGCTTTAGGCCAGAGCCATTAGGCCGACGATACCGGCAAAAATGCCCACAAATGTGGGGGCACCGTTATGGTGAGCACCGGCCGTGACCACGACAGGCGGCGAGGTGGTCTTGGAAGCCGGAGGGGTGCTCGAAGCCGGGGAGGACACAGCCGGCTGAGCCGGAAAGGATCCAGTAGTCTGAGCCGGAAAGGATCCAGTAGTCTGAGCCGGAGAGGGTCCAGTAGGCTGAGCCGGAGCGGATATAGCGGGCGGGGCCGGAGCAGATTCGGCAGGCGGTGCCGGAGCAGATTCACCAGGCGGGGACGGAGCAGATTCGGCAGGCGGGGCCGGAGTAGACTCAGCAGGCGGGGACGGAGCAGATTCGGCAGGCGGGGCCGGAGCAGACTCAGCAGGCGGGACCGGAGTAGACTCAGCAGGCGGGACCGGAGTAGACTCAGCAGGCGGGGCCGGAGCAGACTCGGCAGGTGGGACCGGAGCAGATCCAGCAGGCGGGGCCGGGGGCGAGCTGGCGGAGACTGCCGGCGAGGAAATAGCGGGCGGAGGGGCCGGAGTCACAGGGACCTTGAAAGTTTAGTGAGTCACTGAATTATTTTGATGGGGAAAAGAAAATACCGCAAATATCCATTTGGTTACTTACCGTAGTAGTAAACGTCTGAGTCGACGACGTAGTGAGGGTCTGGGTAGACGTGCACACGGTGGTAGTGCCCTCGGAGACGGTGGTGTACGTCACGACCGGGCAGGTGGTGCCGACAACAACGGAACTATTCAACTGTTAGTTCGGGTTCCAAATAAATTCTCTGGCTGCCAAGTAATATCAGAAGAGGGAAGAACTTACGTCGTCTCACAAACCGTCGCTGGGACTTTGGTAGTGACGGTGCTCGTCGTGGGGTAGACGGTGCTCCAAGTCGAGTTGGAAGCCGAGTGAGTTTCACTACACGAGGAGTTAATTTGTTTTCATCTTGGGACAAACTTCCGTTGCGTCTCGAGAGCATAATGTAAATTGGTTGGTTTACTCACGTCACAGGGCACACCGTAGTCTATTATATGAAAGTTAGCACTTATCTCTCGTAAAGCGGTTCGAAGCAGCGGCAAATGGACTCACGTAAGTGGTAATGATGATGACCGTGGTGTTGGTAGGCGGCGTGATGGGCTTGACCGGCGGAGTAGACGACACAGGAGGGGAAGACGCGGGAGGAGACGACGCGGGAGGAGACGACGCGGGAGGAGACGATTTAGGGGGAGCAGAAGACGCCGGTGGCGTAGAAGATCCCGGCGGCGTAGAAGACCCTGGCGGCGTAGAAGACTTCGGGGGCGGAGACGACTCAGGGGGAGTAGACGACTTCGGCGGTGTCGAAGACTTTGGCGGCGGAGACGACTCAAGGGGGGTAGAAGACGTCGGGGGAGTAGACGACTTAGGAGGAGTAGATGACTTAGGGGGAGGAGACGACGCGGGATAGGACGAGCTGGGGGGAGGAGATGATGCGGGATGAGAGGAGCCAGGGGGAGTAGTCGTCTTGGGAGGAGGAGACGACTGAGGGGGAGACGACGGCGTGGTCGTGGTCTTCTCGCAACCACCTGGGCAGCTCGTGAGAGTAATGGTCGAGGTGGTGTACCTAATATGTTGTTAGACAATGCTGGGAATTCAAAAATGCAAATAGCTGAAAGGGGTAGACGAGGGGTAGAGCGTACGTGATAATAGGAGAGACGGTGCCGGAGCACGTCGTGAAAGTAGTGAGAGGGCAAACAGTAGTCGTCGTGTAGATGACATCGGTCTCCGTGCCCGTCGAATTCAGATCCCAGTGGTTCTCGCGGTTCCCCAATTTGCCACGGCGGATGGGGGCATTAATGGCCACGGCCGAAGCGACCAGGCCAAGAACAGCGAAAACAGCCTTCATTTTTGCTGGTATTGTCTAGTTGTGTGTGACTGGCAAAGATTGAAAAGATTCAATGGCAAGGAGATTTCTGTAGGTCAACAGACAAAAGCGCCAAACCCTGTTTAAACGAAGGAAAGCAAGCCGTTAGCGAGTGTCGGTGTTGCAAAATAATGAACGGCGTATTTGCTAGAGAGCAGGAAAGAAGAAGAAAAGAGAGAGAATCAACTCTTTGGAAAGGGGGGCTGGATGGAAATATATACGGGAAGAGGGATTATGCTATCAAGTAGGGAGAGGCACCACTCATGCTCCAGGTCAACGGGGCGGTGAGGTGTTGGACAAGCAAAGCAGAAGGCCGTGTCGAGAAATGCGTGAGACCATGTGTAATACCGATGCAGTTAGCTCAAAGAGGGCTCTGTTGTTCTAAGCTCGACTAAAAGAAGGTTGCAGCAACTGGATCGAACGAGGTAGTGGGTTGTAGGAGGAGAAGCGGCTCTGGAAGACAGTCTAGAGCCAAGTTTTTCTTGGCAGTTCTCCGTATCCGTGTTCGACTTGTCGTGACGACTTTAGAAACCAAAGCTGCGCTTGGCTCCTTTTTCCTCCGAGCTCATACGCATACTGTCAAGATGCTGTCCGTCTGCCAAAGAGGAGAGAGGGCAAGGCCAACATGTCTGGAAGGGGGGAGCAGCTGGCCGTGCAAAGAACGAAGCTCTACCGGACCCAAACAAAGGAAGCCATGCCATGCTGACCAGGGCAACCAAACTTGCGATACAATGGAAAATACGAGGCATATCATTTTTCTTCTCAGACTTTGTCCGATGGATAATGATGGCGGTAGGGTCCAAGTCGGATGGCAACCGGCGAACACAACGTTATTGAGGAATCCACCAAGGGCGAAGGGGGTGCATTTAGAAACTGGAAAAAGGACATATAGAGACAGGATGGCAAAAACAATGCCCACCAAGAAAATTTCAAACAGGAAGCGTTCAGCAGCCAGCAGTTGGGGAAAGGGGGTGTGGCTGTAGTCAGGGAGAGCAAGCCGAGAACCTTTTTTTGCCCCCTTTGTCTATTTTTTTCGTCTTGCACAATCCGTGAGCATAACGGTCGACCCAAGCCATAAAAGCGCTGAGTTCTCGCTATCCTGTTGATGCATGTGAGAGGCGTTGACGAAAGGCGTGAGAACATAGTAGGATGTGGGCCCGAAGGCCGTGTAGAAGAAGGGATGCAACCAGCCCGAGCATAGGTGAACAGCTGTCGAGCCGAACTCGTGTTTGCCATACCGCATCAGGGGCCGTAGTCGGCTTGGCAACGACAAGCTATGGATCAAAATCCTTGTTGCCGTCGATGCTCCAGAGATCAGTTCATTATGGGTATTCATGACTTGCACCGTACTACTAGGAAGTGTATGGAAATAGTACTTCGATTGCGTATTCACAGTTTGGAGATCTTTTAAGCGAGGTGCGCTGTTGGTTGCTAATCGAATGTTCTCCGTAGATGACATGAAAAGCCCAGAAAGAAGGTGGTTAGACTTGAAGCGTGGATACTTCCCGTCCCCACTGAAGTGACCAAAATCTACTCGTAGATGAGAGACCTGCAGGTGGAGGTGCACAGACACGGTGTCATAGCAGCATTGTTGCATGTTCTATTGTAAATATTCCCGAGTCAATTGTATTGTAGAGGGGGTCGGACCGGAGTAAGAGACCGTCGCCGTCACAGACAGAACAACATGGTCGTCTTGGTTCGTGAGGTTTCCCGCGGTTAGTTCTCAACAGCCCCTGTCCCTGGGAGCCGAAAGCGAAGTCCGCCAAACAAACAGAGAGGGAACTATAAAAATAAGCTGGGGAGGAAACGTTAAGTAGGCGACTCGCTTGGCAGTACGGAGTAATACATATCACGAAGAGTGGGCATCTGGGCCGGCCAACCAGGCTGTGCTGCTCTGAACCCCTTTCCGTCCCGACCAAAGACGCCTTCTGCGGTTGGGGCCAGCGTGCTTCCTGTTTTTGTCGTCGCAGCCTGCATTCGGCTTCTGCTGGATTCCGCTTTCGAAGCCGGTCGTGGAAGACGAACCGCCGCATCAATTCGACTTGGCCTGCGCAAGTTTCTGTGCAGCACGCGGAACAGACGCACTCGTACGACTACTCGTAAGCTCTGCCGATACGAGATCATGGACAGGGCACGGAGGGTGATGTGGGTGGGAAATGCACAGCGGACGAAGAACTGCAATCATACAACGAGACAGGAAAAATTGAGTCTGCGTTCAGAAATAGAATGCCATCTCCAATCCATTTTTTTGTTTTGTTTACAACCAGTACTGCGGCTGCTCGTTCGTTCTTGCTGTGCAAAATGCCCCTTCCGTTCAAACTTCGTATGCTATACGGGACAGATAAATGATCACGGGCAGGCAAGAGGCCCAGCTCGCTCTTTCCATCCAAAAACAAGAAAGGCCAAAAAAAAGAGCGAGATCCTAGAGCAGCAGCGCCTGCAGTTTCCTTCGTCGTCGTCGGTCCAGTTTTCTCCACTGTTTTTCACATCGGGGGATTTATGGCCCAGGATTCCGGAAAGTACTCCGCAAGTAGTTGCACGGGCTGTCTTGGAAGTGTGATCGATTCACCTCTGCGCAACCGCCAGCCAGATACGACTCTACGCGGAGGCTGCGTACCGAATGGTGGCCCACCCCACGCTCCACCGACCAGTGCGGCATACGGAGTACGGAAGAGCTACGGCACGGACTTGTGCGGCTGCAGGTGGGGGAGCTTGGGGGGCTTGGGAGCTTGCGGGCTTGGGAGAGGGGGCGTTTCTGCGCCGTCTTCCCCTAACAACGGCGCTACCAAGACCGCACGACTACGCCAGAAGGAGCATGGCGGTGGCCCCGGATCTGAGTAGAGGCTGGGCCGGTGGGTTTCAGGCAGCTTGGCGCCGCGCTTCCGGGGCGCGAAGGGATCGCGAGAGGCTCAGAGGCCCAGAGGCGCCGGAGAAGAAGAAGCAAGGCCAGAGGGGGAAAGGTGTCGCCGCGCCAGTTAAGCGCCTGCCGTTGGTTCCATGTTATGGATGGCTTCGTCTTCTTATTCAACGGGCCTTCAAAAGGGCGGAAGGTCAAGAAGGGCAAACAGGGCAAAAGGGGAAAAAGGGGAACAGGGGGCTTCTCCGGGGAACAGAAGAGAACAGGCGGAATGCTTGCGAGGCATTTTCGGCACGTTTTTTTCTGGGCCAGCAGGTCGCCCGTCATGCACGAATTTGCTCCGCGTTGACGAGCAGTTGTGGTTTGTCTCGATCTCGCTTCGTTGTCCCAGCGTTGCAGCGAGCCTACTTTCGCTCTGCATGAACACCAGACAACGATGCGCTAGCATGCTCATCCGCAGCGATACGAGATGGATGAAGTCACTGTGCGGCAGCAGCATCCGATCTTATCTGGGTCTCGACCTCTCCGCCTTGCCACCAGCATGCAACCTGCTGGTGTGAAGCCACCTCAAGCGGCCAACGAAGCGGTTGACCCGTTCTTTTCTTGTTTTCTCCTGCTGCCTTGCTTCCCTGGTTCCGTTTTCTTTTTTTAGTCCAGGCCATTTTCCTTCTCTTTTGCGTTCAACTCCACACCCCATCGACATCTGCTCGTCCAGTCGATGTCCGTGGTGGCTGGCGTACTCGTACGGGTGCGTGTTCGTATATTTGGATACGAGCAGACGCTGGTCCGCTTACTCGCAGCAGGGCAGATCGAACATCTATTTGCCGATGGAAATCCAGGCCCACAGAATGAACAGGTTTCATCGACAGTACGATGATTAATCCCCGAGTGGAAACGAAACCGACATAGGCCTGAAGCAGATCGCTGAAACATCCCCTCTGTAGATGAGAAGAGCTTGCAAACACAGTACCTAGTGTACTCGTACGAGTACTTGCACATGGGCCAGAGGGAGACGTCTTGGCCCGGTGCCCATCAAGACGTGTGCATTACATCGTGCTCGACGGTGTCCGGAGAGCTTTTCTTTAAATAGTGACGCGCCAACACACTTCAGCGAATAGGTCACTCGTAGCACGTTCTCTGCAGCTTGCTAAGAGGCACAGTTTGCTGTTTGGTTGCATAATAAGCCATGGGCCATGATATCGCATAAGCGGCAGAATCAGCTTGATAAACACTGGTTTGCTCGTCCTCACGAGTTTCTCCATTCTATTCCTTCTGGAACAAGATGCCTTTTCAAAAAAAAATTAAAAATTAAAAGAACCAAAATAAAACAAGAAAAAAGAAAAAGGAGGGCATGATGGGAATTTGGACTCGAGCTACAAGCATGAATAGTAATACCGCTGCGCACCCTGATATGCATCGCCAGTCTCTCCGAGGACTTCGTGACTTGGCTCAGTTGCCGGCCAGGTGGGCAGCGCATGGCAGAAGACAAAGAAACAGCCGCTGAAACAAGACCCGACAACATTAGCGGCAGATTGCCGTGGCGGGATGCGCCGCAAGGCCAGGCCTCGAAATTAAGGCGGAGGCAAGTTGGATTCTAGGGTGATGGGTCGTGGATCGTGGATCGTGGGTTTCCTTTGTTCTCCAGCAGCTAGTCCAAGTCTGGGCAGCTTGGCTGCCGATGACAACGTCACGACCGCTAGGAAAGCAGGCCAAGGTGTTGGAGAGTCGATGAAACGATGGTATGGAAAAAGAAGAAGACAAATATAAAAAAAAAAAATGAAAACCCGGAATTTTGCATGCTTACGCTTTGTCTGCGCGCGCCCTCTTTTGGTTTGATGCATCCCCAAGACAGCTACAATTGGCCACACAGGAAGTTCTTCGTTAAAACAGTCGACGACACGTTCCAGCAACTTGATTGGGCTGGCGGCAAGCTGGGCTTTTGATCGTTTCCCTGGTGGGTGCATCGACGGGCGCCAAGCTGACAACAACGAGCTAAGGCCTCCAACAGAAAGCTTGAGTTCCAACTGCGCATCTTCGTCCCCTCCACTTCGCGCAACCTCAGGTCCGTGAGTTGATCGCTGCATCCGGCGGCCTACGAAACCTCTTCGTTGCGCTGTGTGTCCGTTTTGGGGTGACTGGCCGTTCTGCGGCACCAATCGTACGTCTCACAGAAGAGGAGGCAGCCCGGCGGTTTGCCGTGTTTCTTTGTATCAACCCCGCCTCACGCTCGCCCACTATCAACACACCACGGCCACGAACTGCACAGCAGACGACCGGCAGCATACGTCGCAGTTTCTTCAGAATGTTGCAAACACAGGAACCGGCCCCTACCGCCGCGGCGGCTGCACCAACAGCGCCGGTCCCCGCAGGCGGCGGCCCCGCCCCCGGTGTCACGGCGACGTCGCCCGGGATCGTGCTCGACGCCGCGCTCGTGGCCCATCTGACGCACATCTTCGGCCTGCACGCCGACAAGGCGGACAACAAATGGCACGCCGACCAGGTGGCCACCTTCTTTTCGCATGTGCAGGGAGGCAGCGGCAGCGAGACGGCCGGCCCCGCGCAGAGCTTGGATTTCAGCGGCTTTCTGCGCTATGTGACCTCGGCGGCCGCCGACATCGCCGCCCCGCCGCTGCCCCAGGACGTCGACGGCTACCCGCTGTCGAGCTACTTTATCAACTCCAGCCACAACACCTACCTGACCGGCAACCAGCTGTACAGCGACGCCAGCACCGCCGCCTACCGCAACGTGCTCGAGCGCGGCTGCCGGTGCATCGAGATCGACGTGTGGGACGGCGAGGACGACGACAGCGACTCGTCGTCGGACGAAGAGGGGGCCGGCGGCGGCGGCGGCGGCAAGGCGGCCAAGGACGCGCGGAGGAGAAACAGCAGCAGCAGCAGCATCAGCAAAAGCAGCAGCGACGCCGGCGCGGACCCCGTGGCGCGCCAGAAGAAGATCGACGCCCGCAAGGAGATGGTGCGCAAGGCCAAGGCCAAGGCCAAAGAGAAGCTGCCGGCGTCGCTGACCTCGCGCTTCTCCAAGTCGACGCTCGGCCGGCGCTTCGAGCACTACGTCGAGAAGAAGATCGAGGGCAAGCCGGCGGCTGCGACGGCGACGGCGGCGACAGCGGCTCACGGCGCCGGCGTTGACGGTGCGGCCGCTGCCCGCGCGCCGGGCCCCGTCGAGCCGCGCGTGCTACACGGCCATACGCTCACCAAGGAGGTGCCGTTCCGCGACGTGTGCGCGACGATCCGCGAGCACGGCTTCCACACGACCGACATGCCGCTGATCGTCAGCCTCGAGGTGCACTGCGTGGCGCAGCAGCAGGACGTCATGGTCCAGATCATGGAGGAGGAGTGGAAGGGCCTCCTGCTGCCGCGCTCGGGCGGGGACGCGGCGTCGCTCCCCTCGCCGGGCAGCCTGCGCAACAAGATCTTGGTCAAGGTCAAGTATGTGCCGAGGAGCAAGGCAGACGCTGCTGCTACCGCCGCCGCCGCCTCTGCCACGAAGGGTGCGCCCCCCGCCGGCGTGACCGACAAGCTGGCCAGCCTGGCCACAGAGACGACCGTCAAGACCGGAGCGTCGTCGCTGCCGCCGCCTCCGCCAGCGACTGCGGCCACGGCCGCCAAGAAGCCCTCCAAGATCATCCAGGCCCTGAGCCAGCTGGGCGTCTACACGCAGGGCGTCTCCTTCAAGAGCCTGGCCCAGCCCGAGGCCTACATGCCCACGCACGTCTTCTCGCTGTCCGAGAAGAGCCTCATGGAGGTGCACGCCAAGCACGGCCCGGCGCTGTTCAGCCACAACCGCAGCTTCTTGATGCGCGCGTACCCGTCCGGCCTGCGCATCGGCTCGTCCAACCTGGACCCGGCCAAGTTCTGGCGCAAGGGCGTGCAGATCGTGGCGCTCAACTGGCAGAACTGGGACGAGGGCATGATGCTCAACGACGGTGAGTCTGAGTCTGTGTTGAAGGGAAGGGCTATGGAAGACGCCAATGCTAACAAAAACCAACAGCCATGTTTTTGGGCACGGGCGGCTATGTCCTCAAGCCAGAAGGTAGGTCTCAAAAAGTTCCACCCTCGCCCCGCGCCGCATCTTCTCCATCTCTAACCGCCGTTTTGCAGGTTATCGCGGCGACAAGCTAGGAGAGCGCGCCAAAATTGCAGCCGCCGCCGCCGCCGCACCCAAGCCTGTGACCACGTCCTTCGCCGCGCCGCCGACGGCGCCTATCCCCGGCGGCCCGCCGCCGCCGCCATTCGCCTTCAAGATGCTGAATCTGTCCGTCACGGTCTATGCCGCCCAGGGCCTAGCCCTGCCGCGCAAGACGACCAGCCCCGACGCTGGCGACGAGGCCACGCCGTCCGCATCCTCCACGTCCTCCACCTCCACGCCGTCCGTATCGCGTTCCGACACCACGCTCTCCTCGATGTCCACCGCCACGGCGGCCAGCTCCCGCCAGCTGCGCCCCTTTGTCAAGATCGAGCTGCACGTTGACGACCACCCGGAGCGGACCGGCGTGTCCGACAGCGCCGCCGAGAGCAGCGCCGCCGAGAAAGACAAGGAGGGCGAGTACAAGGCGCGGACGCACGCCGTCAAGGAGGGCAGCGGGCGCAACCCGGACTTCGGCCAGGAGGTCGTGACGTTCGCGAACATCCCCATGGCGGCTCTGCTTCCCACCGCCGCCGCCCACGGCGCAGCCGCTTCGGCGCAGCAGCCGTCGTCCGCCTTGGCCGCCGAGACGGCATCGTCCCTGTCGTTTGTCCGCTTCTTGGTGAAAGACACGGGCGGCGCCATGCGGCGCGACACGCTGCTGGGCTGGGCGGCCGTGCGGCTGGACCGCCTGCAGCCAGGGTACCGGCTGGTGCACTTGCGGGATCCTGTGAACGGGCACCTGAACGGCGCCGTTGTGCTCGTCAAGATTGCGAAGCAGATCACATGAGGAACGAGCGCGGGCGAGGAAATAAAAATTCAAGATGTTTAAGCGATGACCACCGTTCGCTTGTGATGAATTGTTGTCATAGCAGTTTTGAATACGAAAGACCTGAAGTTCGGCGCAGCTTCGCTTTGTCTATTTTTTTTTTCATTCATCATCTCTCACTAGATACAAAGAAAAAGCACATAGCCTGCGAAAACCAACGTCCATCAAAAAAACAATATCCATGCCCTACCCTAAACACCTTGATTGAACACCGCGTCATCGAGAGTCCCTCCTCTCCTGTATTTTTTTACCATATAACATGATCATGGAAGGATAAGCAGAAAACCATTTCTCCCCCCCACCCCCCCGGGGCACTGTCTACCACTGCCAAAGCACCTTGTGGTGCAGGATCCGCGGGCCCAAGTACGCATACTCGTACGGCGTGATCCAGCTGTCGTTGGCCGCCAGCTTGGCAAAGACGCTCGCGCCCTTCCACACCACCACCTGCTCGTCCATGTCGCGCGCGCTGCGCGACACCAGGATGCGGTCCACCAGGTCCAGCCGCCGCGCCTTGAGCCGCTCCTCCAGGTACGTCGTGAAGTGCGGGATCTTGGCGCCGCCGCCCACCACCATCACCGAGCCGAGGTAGTCCTTCAGCTTCCGCTCGTCGCCCTTGGCCGCGTTCTGGATGGACGTCATGATCGCGATGTCCAGCGGCGCCAGCGGCAGCACCGAGTCGCGCTCAATCGCAATGTCCTTGGCCGTGCGGTGGAACAGCGGGTCCAGGTTGAGCAGACCGCCGCTGCCGTTCGCGGCCTGCTGCGAGGACGCTGCCCCCGCAGCGCCGCCGCCCGCCGGCCCGCTGGGCGCCGGTGTCCCGCCGTTGCGCCCGCTGGGCGCGGGGCTCGCGGCGCCTGTCCCGTTCACGTTGTCGCGGCCGGCACCAAAGACGTACGGCGGGGGCACAGGCGTGCTTGTGCCTTCTGGCGCGGGGGACGGCGCCTTGGACGTGGACGGGGTCGCATTCAGATCACCGCCGATGCCCCTGGCCAGGAAGTTGAACGGCTGCGTCTTCTCCTTGCTGGGCGTCGAGACCTCGTTAGGGCCCGGCGTCCCAAACCCGTTGGGCGCAACAGACGGCAGCACCGACGGGCGGTCAAGAGCCAGAATGGCCACCTGCGCGGTGGAAATCGGGTCGTCGGGAATGTCCACGTCGTAGGCGTTGTATGTGCGCTCGATGAGCTTCCGCCGGCCCCGCAGCTTGGTGGAATTGTCGAACACGGCAGGCTCGTAGAAGCCCAGCGGCGCCAGGATGACCTCGTCGTACGTCTTGAATTGGTACTTGTGCGTCGGCTGGTCGGGCACCCGCAGGTGGAACTGGTAGAGCTGCACCGAGATGTCCGCCTGGTTCATCGTGCAGTGCTTCTGCTTGAGCTCCTCCGCAAGCAGGAAGTCGTAGCGCCGCTGCAGGTTGATGTCTTGGTATGGGAAGTGGTCGTAGAGCAGCATCTTGATGAACGTCTCTGTGACGTCAAACCCGCCGTACTTGAGATTGATGCGGGAGTCCTCCACAACCAGGCCGTCTTCCACGCACGCAATCGACGTCTTCTGGGCGCCGACATCCACAACACAGCCTTGGCTGTAGCCCGCACCGCACGTGGCGGAATAGCTTTCCTGGATAAAGCACACCTTGTTGAACTCGAACCAGTTCATGCAGAGGCGCAGGATCAGCTCCACGTAGGCTTTGTCGTAGAGGTCGGGAATCACGAACACGCAGCTGTACTGGCGACATGCCGAGACCTTCTTCAGGCCAAGCTCATTCTGGATGGCGTGTGTCAAGGTAGCCTCGAAGTCGCTATACAAGCTGCTGACACTGGAGTAGTCGTCTTCGTTCAGCCAGCCATGCTGCATCGGCCACCGAAGACGGAACTTGGGATTCGAATCGTCGGGAATGCGCTGCGCTGAATTACCGTAGAAGACAGAGGGAACCACCAACTTCGTGGCGCCATTACCGTCCGCGATTTCTTTGCCCTTCTCTTCGCCATTTCCATTTTCATCCCCGGTGCCGTCAACAGTGCCTCCGACGGTCTCGTCCTCGGGCAGCGTGACGGTTCTCACGACGTCCACGGGCACCTTTACCGGAGCATTGACATCGGTCCAGTCCACCTGAAGAGGGTCGTTGTGTGTCGGGATGATCTCTGGGTCGGTTCGTCGGTTGTAGTTGACTACCAATTCCTTCGAGTTGGGCAGCACCTTACGCTTGTTCAGGCGCATGTCAAGCTTGAGGTCCTCGCTCATTTTCTTGTATTTCTTAGACCACTCCTCGCCGTATTGCTGGTCCACCTTTTGCGCTTCGAACTGCCTCCGAGGGAGGGCCTCGTACTCTTCTGATTCCGTCTGTTGGTACTTCGCGGCGAGACACATGGGAACGGTCTTGGGCAGCACGTCGGTCGAGAAGCCGATGCGCAAGTATTGGCTGCCGGGGTGGATCACAATGACTTTGGAAATGTCGGGGCCGTCCGTGGGCAGGTTGAGAGGGAAGTCGCCCTGCTGCTGTTCGGGCAGAAGCAGGGGGACCTCGCCCCGGCTCTGGTTAAGTGCCCGGTCGCGGTCCTTCGCATTCTGCACCAGTCGGTCGCGGTTCGCCTCGTTCTGGACCCGCAGTGCAAGGACCTGGTCGTCGCGCTTCATATACTCCCTGTTGCCAAGCGGCCGGGTCAGCGAATGCACGCCCTCTTTGTTCCCATCCATCTCACCATCGCGCTGCGAGGACGGCTCACGTGTAGTAGTTCTTCTGGTTGATGGGCGTCACCTCGGGCCAGTTCGTCTGCTTCATGCCATTGTCGGTGCGCTCAAGACCTAGGTGCGTTCAGGGTTAGCCAACTTCCTCCTGTTCGCCAGAAACGCGTTCCCGAATAGCAATCCCATCGACGCATTCGTCGAGATTCCGCCGTTTACCGTACCTTCCCTCAGGAGGACGCGCTCGCTGACTTTTCCGACCATGGTTGCGGCTTTGTTGCCAAGTCGATGGCGAACGAATGCGATTTGTCGTCTTGACGAAGGTGCTCTGGTGGCCGCGACGGAAGTACACCAGGAGCATCACAGGTGCTCCCCAAAGGGCTCTTTTCAACCGCCTGCTTCGTCAGATTCGCGATCATGATAGACCTCGCGCACAGTGGCGGCGGTTAGTCCCAAAGAGGCTAGGCGTCATTCTCGGCATATAATTTTTCCCTGCCTTAGAGTGGCTAGCCGACCAAATCGAGAGCTGATTGGCAGATGCCACATCTCGGAACGGACAGCTCTTCCTTCACCACGACGTCAACCTCCCCATTTCCGGACCAGAAACGCCACACAACGGTATCCTAGGTGCCTCTCGAGCGCCGATCGCCCTTTCTACGAGCATGCTGACTGGGCGATGCTGCTGGCGAGCCACCTGCTGCAGCCCTGGGAAATGGCCGCCCAGCAAAATAGCAAACAGCAACGCTCCTAGGCAAACAAGAATGCCGCCATGGGAAGAGAATGTGGCAGCGTGTGCTGAAACATCGAAACATTGCAATCGCTCCGAGTTCTCGCCCTTGCCTCCAAGAAATCCTTGTGTGGTTGATTGACTTGTCTCTGCATTTCTTTGTTGCCTAGTTTCAAGTGAACAGATTGGCCTCAGCACGTTCTTGTCGTTTGTCACCTGACTCCAGCTATGACGTCGCCACTCAGCAGGCCAAGTGGCTTCCCCCAGACTGAGGAAGGAACTGCCCGTCGTTCATATAATAAATACATTGCACGCGAAGCTGCACGTTTTGTTTTGACTGGAGGAGATCCAAGGCGACTTCAACAAAACCATTACCTTTCAGTTTCGAGTTGGAAACCGTCCGCTTTGGCTGCACACTTTCTTTTTTGAATTACGCATTTTCTTGCCATAGCCAGCATCTGCTGTATTACACAAGCACACCATTAGTCCGCATCTTCTCTTTGGGACCCTATAGCATCACATCTTCACTTAATTTCCACTCATTCTTATCAGTCCCAATCTTCTCGAGACAAGCAAGACATCTGCCATCGAACCCGGCATAATGCCTCCCGTTCCCATATACTCGCAGAGCCCCATCAGCGCGGCCAAGGCATCTGGGGTGACGCCCAAGACGGACGCCGCCGCGAACGACAGCAGAGCCCCAGAGACTCCGACTACGACGGGGCCTTCAGGACCTGCAGCCGCACCGCCGCCAGCGCAGCCAGGCGCGGTTCCCAGCTTGCCACGGCCGTCCGGTGGTGCGCATGTCCCTTGCCACTATGCCCTGCTCGCCAAGCCGACACCTACCACGAAAACAGATGGCTACAGCCCTCCCCCTCCGCAGCCTGGGGCCGTGCCAGTGCCACCGGCGTCTGGCCCTCCCCGGACCGGCGAGACATACCACCAGCACCCACAGCAAACAGCAATCCCCCCTCCGCCTCGCGCAGGAGAGACGTTGTCTGGCGGCAACAGCACCGCAGCCACGATGCCGCCACAAATGGCCATGCCTCCACTGACGTCGGCGCCGTATCCTGCTCCTCGCGGTACAGCGACATCCACGCAGCCCACGCAAGGCGCCTGGCCTGGCCTGCCGCAGCCAACCGGGCTCACACAGGGGACGACGGAGCAGCGCAATCTGGACCACCCCCCAGGCTACGTCCAGAATGCCTACGCGGCGGACATGAACAGCTCCCAGAGAGCTGCCGCCAATCTGGCCAGCTCTGGGCAGGCAACATACAGCAACAGCAATACCCTATATGGTGGCGAGGAAAGTTCGGAGGGTATATGGGACAGTGCCAAAAAGCTGGCCTGGGCAGCGGGCGAGCGGCTTTCGGCAGCTGAGACTGAGGTCTGGCGGCGCATCAACAAGGAAAAGTGAAGGGGGGTGGATCTGGACGATTTGTTGTGATATCACAAGGCCTATACCAGGCAACCAAGATGGCAACCGTCAGAAGGGTGTGGGGTGCGTGAGAGGTCGATGAACAGAGAAAGCGATATCAGCGGGTCAAAACGGTCGTCTACGTGAAGATGACCGGCACAGCCAACATCTCCATTAGTTTTCATCAGTGTGCCACAAACATGTCACCACCACGCCGCATTTCGGTTTTATCGAGAAAGACTTGGAAAGACTTCATACGACAAGAGGATACGAGCACATTCCTTTTCGCCTTCGATTTTGGGTTGTTTCCGGCCGGAGCCATTGTTTTACTAAGATGGGTAGATAGGATTGGGAGAGTGTTGGCCATTGTTCTCTGTGCCCGATCCGTGAGACGACAGGAACTCAAAGTGGGTGGGATCGTGGTCAACATGGGACAAGTCTGCTCAACAGATAGATAGAAAATACGACAACGGTTCAGCCGGCCGTGATGGATGAACTTGATTTTCTTTACATGAGTGCTTCGCCCCCGGATGTGCCACTTGTCTTGCTGTTTTTTATCCATTTTGTGTGTGTGCTTTTTTTCTTCTTCTTTATATGTACCTATATCAAACTACGTCTCGACAGTCCGGAGCACACGAGGTATTCGTCTAGACTAAAGAGGCGGAAAGGGAGGCGGTAGAGGAAGAGAAAACGGTGACAAGACGGCAAATGGAACCGTCACGCGGTTCACGCCCTCGTGATGTTTTCTTCCGCTGGCCGAGTCTCCGTTGGCGACGTGAGGGAGGACTCCAAAACAGCGGGATTTGTCCGAGCAGCAAGAACAATACATCTACACCGTATAACTGGCAATTGCGAATTCTATAGCTATCATTATTTCTCACTCTTGCACACTCTCTCCCTTTTCTTCTGTGTTTATCAGTCGTTGAACGGTGCGGCTGTGCGGCTAAAGGCAAAAAACCCTCGAGATGTAATTTTAAAAATTTCCTAAAAGGGACGAGTTTGTTATGCATTAGAGAAGAAAAAAAACAAGTAGAAAGACGGTCCGATAAAACTACGTCGGAAGAAACGCGAAGAGTACGTGGACAAAGAAACCCGCTCACCTTCGTGGCGCACTGGTCATGGGCGAAGTCCAGAAGGTGAATGCCCCTGGCTTTTCATGGGTTGCGTCCAACTTGTTTCTGTTTCTTTCTAGCCCTGTGATGCTACCTAGCACGTCTACTTTTTTTTTTTGGATCTCACGAGCAGGGCATCCCGGACGATGTTTCGGGTAGCCCGAGGATCACTAGAAGGAAAATAGAAAAGAAGAAGAAACAATGCGACATGAGCTAGTCCGTAGGGCATGAAGGGAAAGACGCGGCAAGCATCTCCATTAATACGAAATCAGCTAGAAGGGATCGGGCCTTTGGCCTCTTTCGCCGTAGTCGGTCGATGTCCGCATCTGCTAGGGGCCCCAGTCCGCCATATGCGATGACGACGACGGTACGAGACACGGCTACGACGGCGGTTAAGCCAAAAGAGGGAAGCAGGTAAGGAAGAATCAAAGATCTTTAGTGCAATGATGCATATCTCAAGCCCTGCAAGGAAACAAGCACAGGAAAGCGACGGAGGGGCAGAAGTGTTTACTCAACGATCCTGGTTGTGAGCTTACCGGCATGGCCTTGAACCTCTGGACGACGTCGTTTGGCTTCGAAGGCCATCCGTTCGGTGGGCGTGTTGTTGATCTTCTCTTGTTTTTCTTTTTTCTCCCCCCCCCGGGGGAACTCGTTTTTGTCAACAAATCTATTTAGCCGTATGCAACCTCCATTTCTTGCATCCTCGTTTTCTGTTTGCCTCCCTACATCAATATTCTCTTAGCAGAGCATTAGCAGACCAAAAATCAGGAAAACTATGAAGATCGTGCTATGTATGGGGGGCCATGAACACTACGGCAAGTCAGCCGAGCGCGGATTCACGCACGTCGTTTTTCTCCCTCTTCTCGCAGCAAGAACAGCAATCAGTCGTCGTACGCCCTCGTCGTGGATGGGAGCCAATATCGAGAATGGATCCAAGAGATCAGGACCTGGGCCCTGTCTGCTCACTCATCCACCCCACCGCCACCCCCCGGATATTAAACGTTTATGCAAGCACCTAGCGGCGAGTCCAAAAGTCGGGTTGGCCACTTTAAAAAGAAGAAGGGAGAGGAGCAGGGCCAGCTGGCGCCAATCTAGAATGGGCCCGCGGAACTAATAATAAAATAGGCTCAGCTTTAATATGGGAAGATATGATTGGGAGAGGGGAAAGAACCTGAGAGAATGGCAAAAACACAGAAAAGGAACAAGAAGCAATCAATTTAGCAAATACACGCAACCCACAGACGTTTCTGCGCATTCCGCGGACGGCACAGCGGGTGGGCCTGCTGGATACGTGGTCCTCACAGCAGTCTTGCCCAGGGCCGTGAACAGACGCCGACAGGGACGTACGTCGTCGGTAGATCAATGAACAGAAGACGCATTAGACTACGCACAGCGCGCGTGTAGATACTCGTACTCGGACTTGTAGTTGCGCCACCTCGCGCACTGGGTGACGAATCGTGTCATCGGGCTCACGACATATATGAGCTTCTTTTAAGATTTTTGTCGACTGCGGTTCCTCTGTTCTCTGATGTGACGCTGCGGTCGAATGGGTGGCGAAGACGCTCGCGTCAGAAGGTGACGACGTGTGCTCTCTCTTTCTTGCTGTTGTGTGCCTTGCGTCCTCTCGTTTCTCCTATTCTCTGTTTCAATCTCATGCTCTGTTTCTTTTTGCGTCCAGGTACGGGTACGAGCAGCGCATTCTGATGCCATGCAAAAGATGGGTTGAAACATCGACGGTGACGATGTTTGCTGGCAGCTGATAGGGCGAGCCCCTGGCATCCAGCCTACCATAGCCTCTCTTCAACCGTGGCTGTGAGGTCAGGGGCAGGGGCACTTGGGTGTCGAATGGTGAGATGCTACCAAGAAGGATGCTTGGGAGAGGGGTAAAACAGGGCGAAAAGGGGAACTCGACCAGACTGTAGAACCTTCACCCACTCCGTAAGACAGTCGTACCTCTGCAAACAAGTCGACACCATCCACAAAGTTTGGTTGAGAACGGGAAGACAAACGAATCAAGAGCGTATCTCCCGCCAGACTTCGACAACGCCTGGTTCGCCCCCCCTTTTATCCTGCCAAGCAACCAATGCTGTGCACTTCTCGAGGCCGGATCCTGCATATGTCCAACAAGATACTCTGGATGACACGTTTTTTTCGGACCTACTCGGCGCAAGTCCATCAGGACAAGGGGCAAGACAGAAAAAGAATGCAGGTGAAAGGAAGTGCACCGTCCAAAACGAGAATGGCGCAGAACCTGCTGCTTTTCTGGTCTGCTCAGGTTCTCCGTATCCAACAGACTGGATGCCTCCCCGAGCAGCCAAAACAATGCCAAGAAACGGGAGTGCCGGAGCAAGGTCTGCGTGAAGCGAAGAGAGATCGAGACCCAAACATGGCAATCACGGGCACAGAGAGCAAAAAGAAATAGACTTAGTCGCAGAACTTAAAGTAGAAAGTGCAAGAGAAAATAGAGCTGGGAAAGCGACAAACGAGAGAGACGGAGAGAGACAGGGGGATCACTTGGCGCGGCCGCGGTTTGACAAGTGTTTGCTGGACCATCGATCCATTGTATCACGTCTCTAACGAGGGCCCAAACCTGTTTGATTTTTGTTCAAACGAACACACAGACAGCCAGGCTGACCACCGACGCGAGACTGGCGGTGCGCTGACCGCTACTGTGCGTCAGGACAGCGAATCGCCAGATTGCCGACCTTTTTCTCTCGCTGTTTTGCTTCGTTTTCGTTCTCTTCTCTTTTTCTCCCTTTTCTTCGTCTTTTGATTTTGTGCCACACCAACGCATCCAGTGCCTCTGCCGTGCGTCTCCGGTCTGCAGGTTGATAAGAAGAAAAGGGATTGTGACGTCGGAGGCCGCAGAAGAGCCGTCGCGCGCGCGCGCACTAAGGACCGGCGAAGTTCGGCAAGCCGTTGCGACGCGCAGACGTTCAGCAGCGCGTATCTTACTTGGTGCTTCGTCGCGAGGCACACACTCCCAAAAATAAATGGGGCGCCAGTAGCGACCGAGGTGGAGGAGGGGTCCTGCGACAGATCTGAGACGGCTAGCAACCCCGCGCCCCACTTTTACTATTGTAGCGGTACTTGAGAAGGCCAGATCCATGGCCATGAATTGTGTACATGTACATACGATTAGAGTTGACGAATCTGCGTCCCACCTGCCGCGGCCGCTGCCTCCGTCGTGTCTGCCGGTGGGGCACGCCTTCCCTCCTGGAACCCCTGCATATGGAAGACCGTCGGCCAATCAGGATGCGGCTCTTGTGCGGCCAGATGCGACCTCAAACGTCAAAAAACGAAAGAAAAGGCAGCCTGCACTCTCAACGCTGCTCCGTTCTTCAACGTCGACACGTCTGCAGCCTCTCAGCGACGCCAGCGGGCTCGCTGCCCCGTCCTGGATGCCGTCTTGTTCGTCTCGTCCAACCTTTTTTCCCGCTTCGCTTTTGTCACGCACCGAAGACACGTCGTGCCCCAGCTGGGCCCCCCCCTTCTCTTCCTCTTCCTCCGGGCCACCGTCTCGACTCCGTCTCGCCATCGCAAACAAAACGAAACTAGGCGGTCGGCATCTTCGCTTTCCGTATTTCTCTTTCCTAGCGTAGGAGCGCTCTCCCGGTCTCCTTGCACCTCCTCGGGCTTTGCTCTGTCTCCGTTCACCTTCGCTGGGGTGCCTTCGTCTCCCCGTCAGCAAGTTCTCCATCTTGCTTGCTCTGCGCAGCATGGCCGTCCCGCGCGTCTTATTTCTCTTCGTTTCTCATCTTAACTTATCACCCTCCACCGGCTAAAAACTCAAAAGACGCCCATCTTCGCTGCTTTGATATAGCTTCAAGATGGGCGGAACACGTCGGCGACCAAATGGCAAAGAGCGGCGCTTGGCGGCGTGAGGAATACGAGAGGGAGAGCGATGCCAAACGGAAAGAAAATGGCAGAAAATGGCAGGTTTGGCACAGTTGTTCTAGGAGAATGTGGGAGCGCTCTTCGCGGCTGTCTTCTTCCTCACTCCTGTGCTCGCTGTGATGTGTGATGGCCGTGAACATCCTTCCCCAGGTCCTCTTTTCTTTTCGTTTTTGAAGACAATTTCCTGCGGGCCGATCTGCTGGTCGTCGTGGCCATCCACGGAAATCACGAGCTCGTCACGAATGACGGCGAGGAGGCGCCACCACACATCGTGAGCAAGCACATCTGCGAGGAGCACGACGACGAGAGATGCAAAACCGGCTTCCCCGACGTAAGATGTTCGCGCCAAACATCTTTCTCGTGATCTCCACAGGCCGGAGCTCATTCGTGTGGGTAAAAAGTGGCTAAAGTGGTGAGGTTGTGGTTTCTGGTCGAAACCGATCCCGCGCCAGTCTCTCCCCAGCAGGGGGTCTCTGGTTATCCACTACTCCGTATATTGTATACTTCCTCCGTTTGCTCTCCTCTTGTTTTCGCTCCTCGTGGAGATTGACGGTGCATCCAGCGGTCGATGCGAAGTAAAACCAGAGGAGCCAGCAGCGTCAGAGTGTCGGCGGGATGCGCCCCCGGGAGAATACGACGGTGGCATCAGAGCCAGAACGAGAGCGAGAGAGGGAAAAACGAAACAACACTCGGCGGTCGACAGCCCACAGACGTTCTCGGACAGGCGAACGCAGCACGAACGCCGACAGCATCATCAGCGAGACAGTCGGCTGCATGTTTCTTTTTTAAACTTTTACACGGCGAAGATCATCTAGTCGCAGGGCCTTGTCTGCCTCATCTTCGTCCTCATCGTCTGTGATTGTATTTTGAGTTTGTGTCTGTTCTGGATTTTCCTCCAGTCCTGGAAATCAGGAGCCGTTTTTTATTTAGTTATTACTCTGATCTCTTGCGCGAGGTCTCCGTTTTCGTTTTCACTCTTAGTCTTTTTGTGGACATGAGACAAGCCACCTCCTCGAACACCCCCGTCGTCGACCCCCTCGTCCTCTGTTCCTCTCCTCCTCCGGCCACCAGAATGGAGCCTAGCTTGCCCCGTTTGTTTGTGTGTGCGTCTTCTTATTCTTCCCCGTTGCAAGCCTTCTCTTTCCGTCTGCACCCCTGCATGTTCTGCCCGCCTCTCAGGGCCCGCCGTTTTCTTTTTCTTCCATCGCCTGCACCATCCGTCTTCTCAGCGTCACCACGTTCCTACACTACGGCGGGATGACGGTGTCTGTGTGTATGTGCTAACCCTGTCCCCGAGTCTTGTTTTATCCTGGCGTCCTGGTCTTCGTATCTCACATACGTGGGCTCCGTTCTTGTAACTTTAGACTCGTGCCCCTGGCAGAACACCCTTGCACGCAAGATTCCACTCTGGGTCACGCACGCTCTCGCTCTCTGTATTCGTACACTGAACACGCCACCCTCGCGGCCTCGTAGCCTCGGCCGGTGCTTCGACGCTCTTCAGATCTCTCTATCTTCCTCTACCCACTGCCCATTGCCCACCCACTACCCACCAGCCCACACCCCGGGGCTGAGTCGTCCCCCCCCCCTTCCTCCCCCCCCCTTCTTCCAATCTCACACCAGATTTACCCTCTCACGTCCCTCGCTATCTCTTTCCTGCCCCTTCTTCTCGCTCGTGGGCCACAGACCGCAGGTCTTTCTTGTCTCAGGGGATCCGGCTTAGCTCCTACCGGCGTTCCGAACTCTGACCGTGCTGAGCCCTCGCGGGGCTCTTGTTCTCACCCTGTTGGCCACGCAGACAGCCCTCTACTGCAACGCAGCACTCGCTCGTCGTTTTTTCGACTACGTCTCGCTCGGTGCCCGCGTGGCCCTTCGCTCGCTTTCTCTTTCTTTTATACCTCCGAGATCCTGCACTGCCTCGTCTACGTCTATCTGGTCCTCTTCTTTTTCTCCTTTTTTGCCCTCCTCCCGTAGACTATACCCACCATTCCTTTTCATGGTTGTCTCCTCCCATCGGACCCGAATACGTCTTCTAGACTAGTCACTCCTTTCGTTCTATTTTCTGTCCGTTTTATTTTATTTTATTTTCCATTTCACGGCTCCCCTCTCTTTTTTTAACCCTGTTATAACCCCCTCTGGTCTATAATATACCAAGAGCTGGCTCTTTTTCCTCTTCTTTTCACTCCCTCTTCTTGTTTTTTTGTTTTATCCACCCGGGTGTCGTGTTGCTCTTCCGTTCTCTCCTTTCGAAGTGCTATATCCATCGTCTAACGAGTCTTCTGGTTCTTAATATCGGAGACTCACCACACTCCTTTTATTGGTTTCTTTCTTTTCTCTTCTCTTCTTTCCTTTTTCATTTTTATATTCTTGCTTCCTCCTTGGACAACACACGATCAACAACCCACACCCCCCCTCTCCAGGCCACTTTCTTCCAGACGCCCACGCCGAGTCTGCCAGTCCCTCCTTTATTCTTTCTCTTCGTACTCTCCTTTTCGTTCTCAGAATTATTATACCCTCTTCCTCGTACTTTTACGAACCTGTCTTTGGCCGTCGTTGACCGTTTCACCGATATTGCGTTGACGCCCCAGCAAAAACAAAAAACAACAACAGCGCCAACATCGAGACTCACTCGACGTTTCGATTTACTGATTCGGCACGCCAACAAATACACGCCCCCGTGGACCTCCTGCTTTCCTTTTTTCTTCTCTCTTTTGTCGATAACATAACGAAGCTACGAGCATCCGACCTGCGCACCAAATCAACCAAGTCCGCCAAATATACCCATTATCAGATACCAAAGTATCACTTTGTTATCCGGCCTCCTCGCCGCCGCATTTTCTTTGCCTCCGCCGCCACCGCACCGCCTGCGTCTGTCTTCAGCTTGTCTGGAAAGAAACGTCTAGACTCTGGATCCAACCGCGTGCCCTCGACTCTGACATCGTGTCCGTGGTTATTATTGTTGGCATACGAAGAGCCCGTTCAACAAGTCACTCCTGTGGCTAGTCAGCTTCGACGGATACTTACATCGGCTCTCGCCCGCCTGGACTTCACTTTTCTCTGTCTGGCTCGCTCAACGCATGCGCTCTCTGTCCATGGTGAGTCCTCAAACGCACATTATTTGATAATCCCTTCGCATACCTCCGCCCCTCAACCATTCGACACAAGACACGCACTCGTATGCTCTGGGTATTGTGGAGTCTGCTTTCCGGGGCACTGATTCCATGTCGTTTTGTCCGTCTTGGGACAAACTGCCTCATTCCGTCCGAGAATTCATGCTAACGAATGCTTGCGTCCACCCCCCGTTGCGTATGGCTCCCTCGCTTTCTCAGCTTCCGTTCTATACTCCACGCTCTTGAAGAGACAAAGACAAGAAAAACAACAAGAAAGGGACACCGAGAGACAGCGCATTCACATTGTGGACGTCCCCAGAGTCGCGCCTATTCTCCGCGAACCAACGGAGTCCCGCATCCATCGCCAGTCCACCATGGACATCGACCAGACACAGTTGTAAGTTCTCTTGACGCCTCCGCGACCGTGCTCTCCCTTTTCCTGTCTTTATTTTCTCGGCACCACCTCCGTTCATATTCCCGCCCTCTATCTATCTGTTTCTTCTCCCGCCCGGTCTGTTGACCAGGTCGGAAGACTGGACTCGGACTTGGGGACTTGGGGAGCCTCACATTCGCTTTCACTTCCACTTTCACTTTCGTTTTTTTATTAAAACACTTTCCTTTCTCCTGGTCTGTCCTTCTCTCCTCTGTCTTGGCTCACTTATTTATCCATGCGTTCTGCGGTCTAGACAACAAAATATCCAGCAGCAGGCACCGCCTTCGTTTGTCTTTCATCCTAGCACGAGCATCTCAAACGACATCGGAGGCGACACGAGCAACAACTCGAACAACGGTGCAACAACGGCAACGCCGACAACAATCACGATGACTGAAATCTCTCCGCCTACGCCCATACTCGCCATGAACGGCAGCGACATGTCTGAGAAAGCAGAAGCGGCGACAACAATGGCGACGCCGCAAGGTGTCTGGACGACGCCGACTTCCCAAGGCATGCGGCCACGGCCGGCAACCATTCACGAGGGGTTTTCGTACTGCATGGGCGAAGCGTACGAAGGATTAACATCATGGGACTCGTCCGCGTTATCTATGCAGCAGACTCCTAGCGACAGCATGTCAAGACCCATATCCATGCACCAAGAATTCTATCCCCCGACAACGATGGAGAGCTGTGAGTAAACCGGACATTGTTACCAATTCGCAATATACGTTCTGAAATGTCTAACAAGGTCAAATAGCGGGCAACTGGTCCCAGAAACCGTGCGACGAGAGCCTCGACTTGCAGCTGGACAGTGAAATGAACATTGGGCAAGCGTACACTACGGACGAAGCCATTCCCATCCTAGATCTTCGCTACTCCAGCGGTCCGCCCATAGACGGCGAGACGCTCAATTTCGAGGGTAGTCTCAACCCGCGGCGCCTTTCAGGATCGTCGTTTACCATGTCGACTACGGGAGGGCTATCCGATATGCCTTCGTATGAGGACTTTTCGGCGGCCTTGTCTGACGCGCCTTCGTTCAGCTCTGACTACCCACCGCCCTCAAACCGGAACTCGCTCATGTCGTCGACCCAGCTGTCACCCGTGGCTTCTCCCCGTATGACGCCGCAAGGGAGGTCTGAGCTTGTCCGAACACAGAGCAGAGGACGGGCTTCTCCATCGCCACGGCCCGGCCTTCGTGCGGTCCCGTATAGCATGGATGGCGCACGGAACAAACGCTGGTCGACTGGATCCTACGGCACAGCGCCCAGCCGGCGGCCGTCGCCTTTCGTGTACCACGGCGCCAATGGCGTGGCCGGTAATGGTGTTGCGATAGGGACAAGCGGCGCGCTCGAACCGTTTGGCCCTCGTCTGGCCACGGCATCGTCGCATCAGTCGTCCCCGACGGTCACAAATGGTCAACTACCTCTGAACATTGGCAATCTCCAGCAGGCTGCAGTCGCTGCCGCCGCAGTCCAAACCCAGAACCCCTTCTTTCTGTCTGCTCACCCGCAAGCTGCTGCCGCTGCCGCCGCCGCCGCCGCTGCTGGATATAATAGACACAGCATGCTGCTGCCGACCCAGCTACCGTCACAGGCCGGAGCGATGGCCTTCCACCACCCGCATATGGATGCCGGGTTTCCTGGGGCGCACCATTTCAACACACCGCACCAAGGGATGGTCCCTCATGGACTGCACCCCCACACGCTCCCGAGCCATCTTCCGCTTGGGCACCTCGGAGGTCACCCAGGGATGCCGCACGGACACCCGCACCACCCTCATCATCCGGGAGGGCCGTTTGACACACCAGCGCCTCTGATGTCGCACGGGCTATTCCGCATGCTCCAAAGCAACGGCGACCCGCACTCCTTGCACGGACACTACACAGACTTGTCGGATCCGCCGGACTTGTACGCGTCTCTGAACGAGGAGCAGCTGCCGCCACCGCCCGAAGACATGAACCCGTCCGACCCCGACTTGGTACCGCACGAACAAGAGCTGCGGTTCAGCGGTGACCTGTACACGCCCAAATGGGTGCGGGGACATGGCAACAAGCGCGAGGGCTGGTGTGGCATCTGCAAGCCGGGACGATGGCTGGTACTCAAAAACTCGGCGTTTTGGTATGACAAGAGCTTCACGCACGGTATCAGCGCTGCAACAGGCAACCCCTTCCAAGAGCCTCTGGAGACGCGCCGAATGGATGGCAACCCAGATGTGTGGGAAGGGCTTTGTGGGAGCTGCAACGAGTGGATTGCTTTGGTGAGCAGCAAAAAGAAGGGAACCACTTGGTTCCGACATGCCTATAAGGTGAGTCTCTAACCTATCCATCTTTTCGAAAACAGAAAACAGACAAAAACAGATGAATTCTGTGCTAACGTGAAACAGTGTCACACGCATCCAAAAATCAAAGACGCGCCAAAGCGCAGGCGGGAAAGCAGCCATACGCGGGTTATGGGGTCTACAAACGTGGGAGTTGTCAGTACCATGAACGGCATGAACGGAGTGGGCAGTGTCGGAAGCTTGGCAAAGCCTCGGCCAGATAGCCAGAACGGAGCTGGGCAACTGCAGCAGCCAGCGACAACCGCCGCACCGCCGATGCTCCAGACACCGCTGACTCCACAGTTGACCCCGGTGGCAGCATTGGCAACGATTCCAGTGACGGCATCCACGACGCCGACTGGCATCAACCAAGTGCAAGTACAGATGCCGGTGCCGGTGTCCATGGCCATGTCGGTTATGTCTGTGCCGTCAACAGCGGAGCAGATGATGGCCCACCAGCAGCAGCAGCACCAGCAGCAGCAGCACCAGCACCAGCAGCAACAGCAGCAGCAACAGCCGCAGCAACAACAGTCGCCCGTCGACAACGCCCAGCAGAACGGCCAGCTGCTGCACTCGAGCCCACAGCAGCAGGTCTTCAGCCAACAGCAGCAAGGTGCCCAGCAGCAGCAGTCACAGCAACAACAGTCACAGCAACAACAGGCACAGCAGCAGCAGCCGTTCTCGCACCCGCCGCCGTCTCACCCGCCTCCGTCCCATCCACCGCCGCCAGTGCCTCCCCGCTCGCGTCTCCGGATGCAACATCAGATGGCGCAGATGGAAGCCCTGCAGCAGCATCAACAGCAAATGCAACAGCGGAACCTGCAACATGTTCGGCCACCGCCGCCGCCACCAACACGGCAGATGATGACTCCAATGACTCCAATGACTCCTATAGAGGGCCTGGGCAACATGATCTGAAAGGATCTCCTTGCTCCCCTCGGGGATTTTTTCATAGGTGGCTGTCTTTTTTTGTTTTCTTCTTTCTCTTTACATAACTTTTTTTCGGCTTCTTTTCTCCTGTTCTCGTTCATTTCCTTTGTCACACGCAGTTCCAAGCACCCCCTTTCTTTCAGCACCTATTCTTTTCTTCGGTTTCTTTCCAATTAGGTTTTTTTTTTCTCGTTTTACAGTATTCTACTTTTTTTTCATTCGACTATAGAAGAGGAGGATCAAACAATCTGGGGCACAACGATTCGGACACAATCACGGTTTTAGGGCTTTAACAAACTGCAGCAGAAAGGAGAAACAAAATACCCCCGTTTTTGAATATGCATGAAACACATACTTCAGTCTCTCTCTTTCTGTCAACATTTTTTCTTTATTGGTACTGTTTAGTCAAGCACATGTATGCACAAAAATTTAACCAAAAAAAGAGGAGCGAAGATGGTGAGAGGTAGAGATTGGACCGAAACATAACGGCAAGGCTGGTCATGTCGAACGAAGAAAACGGATATGGAAAAGAGAACCCCGGTGGTATGAATGAGAATGACAATATTTTTCTTTATTTCTTTTTCTGGCTTTTTTATGTTCTTGCCGTTTATTTTCATTTGTCTTCTTTTGTTCATAGCTAGTTTAGTTTTGAGGGTTATTCCTCACAATGATTCAATGACAGTTTGAATTTAACACGATATTTAAAAAAGAAAAAATGTGACGATTTTGTGCCAAAATATTCTAATCTCTGTTTTTACAACGTATTTCAAATAAAATAAAAGAAGCACATAATACAACAAAGAGAGATAAATTAATGCAGATAATACGCTTAATGTGAAGGACAAACGACAAATAAAATGATAACATCACGGCATATTGCCAAGAGTTAAGAGGTGAGTGTTCGTTGATGTGATCAACACATATCTGGACGAGATCGTCTTGTCAGATAGGTTTCTATTCCCACCTATCTCTTCTACGGGAGTATTACGGAGGACCCTCTTCTTGAATATAGGCAATGTCTCACATTGCAAAGAGGAATGGCAGGACACAAGCTAACGAGGCCAGAGACGCCGGAGACAAGCAAGTAGAAAAACCAACAAGAGACCACTTCTCCCTCTCGGGAAGTCGTCTTCTATCCGCTCATCTCGCTTGCACGGGTAGCTTCATATTTTTTTTCCATGTAGGTATGTCTCTAAACAAATCTTGCAAGCACACAGGAACGAGCTCGTGCCCCCCTCATGGTAGCATAACGCATAGATTAAAACCCCCCCTTCCTCGGCGCTGATTGGAAAGGACCGGACGGTAGAGAGAGGGACGGCATGAAAAAGGCAGAGATTCCCGGGCGCTTGCTGGGAAAGGCAGCGTTTGGCAGGTGAACAGGAGAAGGAGAAGGAAAAGGCGAAATGGAGTATCAACAGTGAAATGGGCTCGAAACCGAGAGCACAGGGGAAAACGACGCGAAAGGGCTGTGGCGAAGGCGCCTTTCTACCAAGACGGACGACCATTTATCCTATCTTACGATGAGACGGTACTTTGCTGTATCGTTGGCATTCGGGATGTGTGGCCTGGCCCGAGGAGAACGAAGAGAACGACGACGGAGGTCCCAGCCACAAGGGCGAAATTTTAGTGGAGAGAAGGCGAGCCCACTCTGGAAATATTGATCCTCTACTTGAGCCCAGATTCCGGGAGGAATCTCCTCTCCCTTGCATCGGGCCTGACGGGGCAACATCGTGGAAGGGCAATGAGCAAAAAAGAACCGCGCATTCCAAGGATACGAACAAGTGCGATTTCACAGGGCTTAGTATCGATCTCCGGGCAGCAGCAATGCTCGACGCAGGCCGGCCACAAAAAGTGGATGCCGATGCAGAGAGAAACGGGCATTTCCCCAGGGGTTTCACTCTCCTAATGAAGAGCAGGGCCGAGTTCTTCTCGCTGTATCTCTTTTGCCTTGCGTGGCTTTTGGCTGATACTGATAGGGGCTCCGCAGCCCTGCGCTCATTTTCACCTTGAGGGAACTGCAAACAAAGACGAAGAGGGGAGACTGCCTCCGGGAGCTCTTCCGTCGAAACATGGAACGCTGTTGGCTGGCCGTGTCCTGTATGCATGGTTTCGATCTGGGCTGCAGTGCATTGCGCATCTTTCGTTGGCCAGCGGGCGCCTGTCATCTCGTCCCATCTTCCACCCCCTTTATTCTCTTCTGTGCTCCGCCTCTTGCTACTGGGCCTACGGCTGACTCGTACGGTAGCTTTCTGCAGAGGTAAGGAGGCACAGGCCAGAGGATGCACGCGGCATGTAATTTTAACTGCAACTGTGAGGCTCCTTGGCCCCCCAACCGGAGAATATGCCGCAGCACCCATTTGCGTGTTCGCTCTTTGTGTCAGACGAACAGACCGGCCATGGCAGCAGCTACTGCGATTGGTCGAACAAAAGAACTCTTGTTCCTAGAGTGGCAAGTCGCACGACCAGAAAAGAGCCAACAAGCACAGCGTTTGTTCCTGGTGTGTCGACCCGTAGGCGCCAAAGGTTTCCGGCGAAAAGCAGCTCGACTCTGAAACGACCTGCGGTCGACGGAGCAGAGCGCAGGGGAGGGAGATGCGGCGTTGTCAACGAAATGGCTTGCTCGTTCCCATTTCGACGCTGATCATAACCTCGCATTCGGCATTCCATCTTGCAATAGAGCACTGGGGCTGATATTCTTGTCAAGAGCTGGTTAATGGCTACGTCGTACGGAGTAAATGTGCGGAGCAAGGTGCTACTCAGCTCCATTAGGCTGGCACGTTAAACGAAGACGAAAATCAATATAAAACAAGGACAACACTTCCGGATCGGGGCCCGGATCAGCTTGGGCCTACTGCAAGCTCTAAATCACTGCGAGTTAAAGTTGCGTAAAGTCCCCCTGCTCCATAGAACCACGATGTGCTCCGCAGGGCGAGCAGTCCGGATACGACGTCGTGTGCCCGTGGCTCGGCCTTGTGAGATAGTGAATCTCATACTCCGGAGAACGAGGAGAAGAAAAACCTGTAATCATTTAGCGGCGTCACAAGCGGCCCCGAGCCTAGCAGGGATGCCATCGGCGTGGCTCGTCTTGACGCTCTTGGCTTTGGAGCGATCTTACGACATATTGCTCCGTACTTGTAGGCCCCCCCTCCCCCGGTCCATCCATAGCGGACAACTCTGTGTGCTTGTCTTTGTTACCCTTGTGTCCCTGTCGCTGCCGATGTGACATTGAAAAAAAAAAAAACCTCCAATTCTCGTCAGCACCAGGCCTGCCGAGCTACTGCTTCTTTCAGTATAGAGGCCGAGGCCAAGACCAAGGGTGAAGAACCGACGTCAGCAAAATTTCCGGCGCCTGGGGGGTTTCTCTGTCTCTGTGTCCCGGTGTCCCTGTTTCTGCTGGCCGCTGCGGGGACGCCGAGCTACGGGGGAGGAAGCGGCACATGGTTTACGAGCAATACGCTACGACCCACGCCAGCATGAATACGGCGTGCGAAGGGTTAAAATAGCCCTACGCAAACGGTGGCCGAAACAAGATCCAAGATTCGAGAGGACACGGGTGCTCGTACGCAGGGGATCGGGGAAGGAGATAAAAGAAAATACCAACGCAGGTCAGCGGAGCGTCTGCAGAAACGAGATGAGGATGCTGACAGAAGGACGAGAGGACAGCACACGCAAAGCCATCATCTCCAATGACACAAATCAAAACGCTGCGATGCTGTACTGTACCTGTACGTCGTAGTGCGCATGCATATATGATAGATGCAGGAACATGGACCCGGAGCATGCAGAGCGAGGAAGATGTGGCGATGCTGTCCGCCTGCGATTGGGTTTCCGCTGGGAGGCATTCCACTTTTGCCTCATCCACCGTCCTCCCTTTATTCTACAGTCGTCTGAGCCGCGGAACCATTCGCTGGCGAGCGGTGGCAGAGCGCGGCGGACGTCGGCGGTGTTTCGACGCAGTTGACAAGGAGCTTAGCCAAGAAGCACACGACCCGCACTTTCGTGAAGAACATCACACGAGTTCCGGACGCTCCGTGGTAGCTTCGAAGACGGGCGGTCTCCGCCAGATGGGTGCAACCCCCGGTCTGTGGATGCCCCAGTTGTTTTGCTTCCGGCTTCCTCCCCCAACAAACGCAGCACAGCCCTCTCTGGCGCATGCTCCCGTTGTTTAGTTGCTGTCGATGTCTGGGCGGCGTGTTGACACTCTGGCCAATAGCTCTCTGCTAGGTGATAATAACGCAGAAGAGGGCCAACTGGCCCAGGCCGGCGGCCCAGCTAGCCCGAGGCGAGGGTGGGCGCCGGCCCATTTCAGTCCTGCCTGCGGTATTATTTCCAGGGCAGTGCAGCGAGGGAGGGACGAGATGAAATCATGAAATGCACCAACCGAGCTGCTGGAACTAGCGAGCCTTTCGTTTTCAGCTGGGCCGGGGTGTCGGCAAGGATGACGGATCGAGCTACGACGTACGGAGCACGGAAGGCCTCTGCATCAGACGGAACAGCCTGGGAGGGAAAAGAACAGCTAATCCTCTGTCGTAGTACGTACTCGTAGTTGTACGTCGTCGAAGATGGAAGCACACGAAAGACCCGACGGATATCTCTCGATGCGGCTGCGCCAAATCAGGAAAGCGACGTCACGCAATGCTCCCCATCCCCCCTGAGCCAAAGACGTATCAGCCAGCCCTCTGCACGCTCTCTCCTTTCCTCGTGCATCTCGCCTGTGGCTTCAGCCCCCCAATCAATCCCACGTTGACGCAATGCCATCGTCTCGTGCAACCAACCAGCAGCCAGCAGCCAGGCGCCGTTCCACATTGCGGATTCTTGTCGCCAAACGCCCGAGGAGGCTCGTGGCTCTCGCATGCCGTGGATGTGGCAGTCTGTGTTAATTTACTGGCGCTTTGTTTCCTTTGGGCTGAGCCGAGACCCCATGCCAATTTTCACAGCCATGCCCGTACGGAGCAATACTCCATATATTTCCACATGCAGAGGCTCCTCAGCAGGCGTCGTGCCTATTTTGACTCACACCTGCAGACGACGAAGGAAGACGCTGTCGGGTGGCCGCAGCCAATCGACGGCCGCGCTCTGGGCCGACCGACAGCCAGGCAGAAAAGCTCCTGGTTGGTGAGCAGTTGATTAAGCCATCCTGCATTGGCAGCCGCCCGCCCCTGGAACCAGGCCTGGCGAGTAAGGATGCGACGGGACACGGGACACGACACACGACAACCAGCACACAGAAGCAGCCGGACGGCAGGAAAAGACCTCACTGCATGTGTCCAGCGCCCCGTATGCTCCATCGCCTGTCCCATTTCGCCTCTGGCCGCCGACCTTGGGTTTCCGCCCCCAGGATTGCGGACGGACCTGTTGCCTGGAGCACCTTGAAAGAGGCGATGCGCTCCGTAATCTGTAAGATACGAGTAATTACGTCGCAGGCGTTTGTGGAGAATTACTAAGGCTCGACAAGAAAGAGGGATCGACTAGGTGGTGAGCTGCCCTAAAAACTAGAGCCTCTTGCTTCCCGAGGTCGGGCCCCAGCTCGTGACGCACCGGTCCTGTGGGCTGGCTTGGCTCAGGGGCAACCGTCGGCAGCGCCTTCTTTTTCGCCTCTCACAGTGGGCAGCCCCTGGTGCCTTAGCACCATCGGACTCATTACTCCATCACTGAAGCCATGGCGGTGCAGTTTTGGCGCTCGCCGCGAACGACCGTTCTGTGAGTGAATGTGTGATCGTTGGGCAGGAACGGACGTTGAAAAGGCGGTGCGATACGGAGCAAAAGTGCCGCTGCCCTTGATCCTCTTTTCCTCCTCCCTGCCCAGCTCGCAACCTCCCAACCGAGTAACTGCGTTCGGCCCGCCGAGGCCCCTTCGAGCCTTCCCTCTTCAGACTCACAGAAATGCCAATCGCTAAAGCAAGTTCCCCACCCGCCGCCATTTGTGAACTTGCTTGGTCTCTCCGTCCTGAAAAATGCATTCCCACGCATGCACGCTAAAGCGACCGAGCTGCACAGACCCGCTGGGGCCGGCTGGAAGGCTTGGTGCCTGTCCTTTTTTCTTTTCTTTTTTGGGTTGCTGCTGCGTACTTGTTCGCGGGCTTGGCTGGGCTGTAATTACTCCGTCAGAGCTTCCTTCCCTGCGCGGCTTCCGTACGGAGTAGTTCTGTGGTTGTTCTTTCCCCAATCTGCCTGTCGGTGCCCTCTCTGGGGCGCTGTCTCCTTCCCTGGTTGGCAAAAACGGCTGGCTGTCTGCCGCCGGGGCAGGCACCTTAAAATCTTTTTTTGCTCTCTGTCCTGAATATGGCCTTACGGCTTCCCTGCTCATGCTACTCTGTCGATCCGCTATCTCGTGTCTCGGTCTCTAATCTTGCCCGCAGCAATCCCTTTGCTTTTTCCAAACCTTTTTCTTTTCTTTTTCGGCCTTTCTTCTTCGGCGCCCTGGTCACTCCGTCTCGCCTGGGCCTCTCCCTCCCGGCATACTTCGTGCGACGGCCTGGCCACTGCGCTATTCGTCCCTCTGCCTCCTTGCTTCCTTCCTGCTGGGCTAGTGGCAGCTTCCCACTTTCCGCCCCTCTCTCACGCACGCTCTTTCCCTCTCTGGCCTCCGTTCCCCATTCCGGTAGGGGCCCATCGTTTTGAGGTCGTATTCCGACCCTTCTATTCCGCGCTCTCGCCGTCTCTCGTCGTCTCTCGTCGTCGCTCATCGTCTCTCTTCGGTCGTCTCCCTGTCGTCTGTCTCGCCCCTGGCTGCTGTTCCTCTTCTAGCTCTTCCTCGAGCCTCTCTTCTCGCGCCCTCTCTGTCGCCTCTTCCTGTCCTCTCTCGGAACTCTGTTCTCCTCCGGCCAGCCCCCCTGGAAACGGGTCCCAGCATGCCTTGAGATATAGCTGCGTTGTCTGGCTCCCACTTCGTCTTCTACATTATACCGTTCCCCTGTGCCCCCCCTCTGTATAACGGATACCGCTGCCCTTGTACCCCGTACACCCACACACCGAAGTCGACGAAACTCGTTATATCCCAGTCCCTGCATCGACTACCGGTCTCATGCGCTTGTCTTTTGTCCTCCTCTCCTACTTTCTCCCCGGCGCTTCCTCTCGTCCCTCTTCTACCACTCCTTCTCTCGCCATTCTTTGCTCGCTCGCTTTCTAATCTTTGCCTCTATCTTGTGTTTTTGGTAAGTCAGATATCTTCCTCTGGCCCCCCTCCCCTCATCCCATATACTCTATCCATCCTTCTTCTGCCTCGTCCGTTTTTTCTGGCCACCCGTTTCTTGCTGCTCCGCCTCTTTCTCACTTCCCCTCCCTTTCGTCCCATGGCAGGCTGGTTGGCCACTAACAAGTATCTGCTGGTTTAGACGTCTGCGATTTAGCTCTCTCCTTTGCTCTAACGAACCTGCATTTTGCATCTGAAAAGCCAACTTTCTTCCTTTCCTTTCGGTTTTATTTGTTTACGATTATCGAGTAATGACCACAACGACCTACGACATATTCCAAGCACAAAACGTCGGCGTCGAACTACGAGCACAGCCGCATTCTGCAAAATTGCATTCAGCGTTGGAATAGCCTCCCTCTTTTCCTGGACTGGATCCCTTGCGACAACAGTGTTTCGACAGTTGCAAGAATAGACCAAAAGACAAACCTCTGGTTCACACCGAGTCTATACCCCTCCCACTCCTCGCAATATTGCGTTTTGGCCCGGTTTGGCATCTTGATTGGAAAAACCAATATACAACCCACGGGAACGACTAAAACGAAACAATACATAAGACACCGAGACAGATCGAAGAGAGGAGGACCCAGAGGACCTGGAAAGAGGTGCTGCCCTTGTGCTATGGTTTCGTATTGGGATTGCTTGCAATAGGGACAACCCGGATTTTTTCTGCTATGAGCGGGGATCAACCAGCAACCAGGTGAGAACATCTGCTTTCTTTTTTGGCCTCTTTCTTTTCTTTTGCCTCTGTATTGTCCACTTTGCTGTGGCGGTTTCGTTTGTTTGTCTCTCTCTCCTCTTTTGTCTCTTGGCCGTGCTTCTCTGTCCCACACATCCCTTTCCTTTTATGCTTTTCTGTCCCGTTCCTGCTGCCGCCCCCTTCCATGCCGTGCACGAACTTTGCTGCCGTGCAGCTGTCGGCAGTATCTGGACGATCTCCCTTGTTTCGTTTCCTCTTTCCTTTGTCCTTTCCCCTGTGACACTCTTTATTTGTCTCTTTTATTGTTCTCTTCTAAACGAAAATCTCTTTTTTTACCCGTTGCTTGGTCCCACATCGCCTGGCTAACACTCATTTTTTTCTTCGTGTCCACAGTTTTGGCGATCCCACCGCTCAGCCGCCGACGCCTAAACAGACTCCCACTTCCACGGCCTCTTTCTTCCCCAGTCCCATTTTTGAGACTCCAAAGATTGGATTGAGCAACACCTCCGGCACCCCTACGACCACTCCTGGCCCGGACTGGACGCCTCGTTTTGCCGAGGATTTTTCCGTCTTCAACAATACCCCGGGCAACCTGAGGGGCTCACAGGCTCCTTTTGCTGACTTCGTGGCCCCGTTCACGTCCTCTTCTGCCCAGCAGACCCAATTGCAGGCCATTGCCTCACCGTCGACGTCAAAACACCACAAACGCCTGCTTTCTGTTGGCAGTATTGCTGCGGAGATTGCAACCCATGTTAATCACTTCCCCTCGAACTCCAACCTACCTCTGCCTCCAGTTGAGCCCTCCAGGAGACTATCGTCCTCGCCTGGATCACTTGTACTGGCCGCACTAAACGCTGCCGCCGGAGACGAGATAGAGGACAGCCGCCAGTACAGCCCAGACTACTACGGTAACCAACCTACTTCCGGCAGCCCTCGGACTACCAGACCGCCGAAAAAGGCACGCAGCGACATCGCGACTACCGGAAAAGACTCGGCTGCCCCTGCGCCGACATCCTCCTCCCAAGTCCAAACTGCCACCCCGCCACCGTCTGCAAAGAAAGGTGGGCGCAAGATAGCACCGAAGCTTAAGACGGCCACCATGCAAAGTGACCAGGGCTACGGCCCTCAGCACCAAGCCTCTCCTGATTTTTTGAATACACCGCAGCAGCAACACATGGCTAGTTTTGTGACAAGTCCTGCCGACCTATTTGGTTATCCAATGTCGGCACCGGCAACAGCGTCTGCCTTTGCCGACGCGAGGGCGTTTTGGGCCGGCGGCGATCCTGGTATGGCCGCCATGGACGTGGATTACGCTGCGGCCGGAGCTCATGTGTTCAACACGCCGACGTCTGTTCACCGCCAGTTTGATTCCATCGACTGGACGCAGGCCAACCAGGCCAACCAAGCATATATGATCGCGGGTGCCGGAGCATTGCCACAACATCAACAACATCTGGAAAGCCATCACCTCCAGCAGGCGCCAATGACAACGGAAAATGATCCCAAGCACATGATGCCCCATGCCCTCGATACAACATCAGTCGACCATCAAGCTCTGTATGCTGGCAGTTACCCAACACCCGTTGATGATCCCTTTGGCATCGTCAGCCCAAACGGGGGCGTGAATCCTGGTCTTCTTTTTAGCCGACCGCCGTCGTCAAGTATGGATACTATGGCTTCGGCCCCCCCTGGCGCGCCTACCACATTAGCTATGACCGACTCTGCTGTATTTGAACCGCAACCACAACTCCCAAGCTCTTCTGCTCCAGCTGCTCTGCAAATGACACAGAGCAGCCCGCCTCAACAGATGTTGGCCATGGCTCCCAATGTTGTGCGGAAGGAGCTCCGCCGTAGTTCCAGCGCGAAAGAGATTGCCCCGCGAAGGAAAGCTGGAGATCGTGCATCTGCAAGTTCGCCGGTGAAGTCGTCCGCTCGTCCTGGTCTGTCAAGAAGTTTCAGCGAAAACCGGGGTCCTCGCCTGCGTGGCCGTGCTTCTCTGCCGACTCTCGCTCCAGCAATCAAGCCTTCCGCGTCGTCCACTGCTCAGGGGGCGTCTGCCTTTGCTAACGCCGGTACCGGGTTGGGAATCACACGGTCTGCGTCTTTTGGTGGTGGCAGGCCCACAGGGCGAAGCTCGCCGATTAGAATGCACCATCAGCGACAGCAGCAGCAGCAGCAACAAGACCAGCAGCACCAGAGGCTCTCCAGTCTTACATCAATTCCTGAAGTCAACACTCCGCAATCTAGGTCATCGGTCAAGTTCACCATTGATGCCAACGGACGAGCTCGGGTCGAAACAACAGTGGATGCGGATGATGGACCAACTCCGCCGTCGACACTGAGACGTAACCAGAGTGCACGGTCACTGCAGAGCAAATCAAAGTGGGATTCCTCGTCCGACGACGACTCGTCTTCAACTGATGACGAGCCGATCATAATCCCCAGCCGTACCACATCCTTTGCCTTGCCCGACCCCGTGAAGCCCACAATTGGTCGTGGACCGCTCCACTCGTCACAACGAAGCATAAGCGATCGCAGCACCACCAGCACATTTGCGACGATTCCCGGCGATGCTTCGTATAATGACCCGGAAAGCGAGGCCGAAACGGTGATGAACGACCTGCCGAAGGGAGCTGGCGATGCTGCTAGCGAGTTAGAAAAGCTTCGCCAAATGCGTCAGAAACGGGCCAGCTTAACGGGTGGTGTGGGCGGCGCAGCTGGTGCAAACAATGTCTTCGGAAGCGCACAGCGCGGACTGCGATTTGGCGGACCCCTTGGCGGGAACGTTGGCTTTCATGGCGGCAGCGGAGCCCACAGCTTTCAAGCTGTCTCACCGACGACCCTCACGGATGCCAGCCTGCCCACCCCATCTTCCGAGTCGCGAAGCCATGGAATTCGCTGCATTTGCGGTCGCCCCGATGCACCCCCTTCCAGTGATGGGTTCATCGTTCAATGGTGTGTTTGTCTGCTTCCGACCCAGCAGCTGCGCTCCTTGTTTTCTCGTGCTAACCGGCCTCTAGCGAATCGTGTGACATGTGGCTCCATGGCCGTTGCATAAACATTACCAAGCGTACCCTACCTTCCGTGTATATCTGCGCGTTCTGTGCACAAACGCCGAATGTTCGCGGGGTGCGACCTCCGCCGCCCGGCGCAGCATCATCTCCGCTGGCCCACAAGTCGTTCAAGAAGTTCCGGTGACCGAAATTTCCGTATCAAACCGATTTGTTTGGCGCCTTTTGATCCGTTGCGCTGCCGGAGCGCTTGGGTGCGGAAATCAGTTGGATGCATGTGTAACAACATCTTATCCGTCTGCCGGAGAGACAAGAAGATCTGTACCATCTCTGTGAAATTTAACAAAAAAGATGGAAGGAAAGGGTGAAGGGGACATCGCGTAAACATATTAATGATGGAATCCCAACCCAATCCTGACCGGGACAGCCCGGTAATATTTTCTGTATGTAAATATATATATAAATAAATGAGCCCAAATAATAACACAAGTGGACACAAGCCGTTACTGCACATATTATAGGATGAAGATTGTCGACCTGCAGTGGTCTCCTAGGCCAGGCGTCAATGCATATAGATTGGCTGCATGACTCCAATGGCGAGAAGAGGCTGTTGCAGTCTACTGAACACCGCAGTGGATTGCGATGGCACGCGACTTGATGGATCCCGCTTACTCCGTAGAAACAGGTAGATAGGAGCACGTGTCTTTTTTTACCGAACCACCACCGGATGAAAGGTGTGAGCAGACAAAGACACGCGGAGAACGCAAGCACGCGCGTACACCAGAAAACACGCCCGGTCGTAGCTTCCCGGATACAGCATCGAATCAGAAGCGGGCCAATTGGTCTGTAGCCTGGTCCTTCTTTCCGCGTCTCTTTCTTATAACCCGGCTACGGAAAGAGCGATCTTGCAAGTGCAGACATACTTACATCTGGTTGCTCTTGCGCCGTTAAACCGCGTGAGCTAGACCCAGGCCGACTTCGGCACGCGGGGTCGGCTTGTTTTCGCACCTGCTAAGAGCTTTTTTGCTTGCCCACGGTCTTTTTTTATTTTTTGCGGGGTCTACGGGTTTTTCCCTGCTGTGGACTTACACGCCGCCTAGACCTTTGTCCCCGAATTGAGCAAAGACTGCCTTTCGGACGCTTCGATTCCCGAAAGCTCACTCTTTCTTATTTCCTTTCATCTCTTTGTGGCCTGTTTTGTTTCTCGCTTCTACTTGCATTCTTGCTTCTTGCCCTCACGCCCTCGTCCCTCCACCTCACCATCAACACAAGCTTCTCCAAAAATGGCAGCGAACAACATTGTCGTCTTTGCCGGCGACCATTCCGGCCCGGAGGTTCGTTTTCCTGCGGGCTCCGCGGTTAATGTCCAAATGGCCACACAGGGTCCCATAGGCTGACAATTGCTTCTTGCGTTTAACAGGTCGTGGCTGAGGCAATCAAGGTGAATTTGCCCATCCTTAAATCAAGGACTAGGTGTATGCCGGTGGTGACATTCGTATATTAACCAACCCGAAAAAAAACAGGTCCTCAAGACCATTGAGGCGCACAGCCCGTCCAAGCCCAAGTTCAACCTGCAGGAGCACCTTCTCGGTGGTGTAAGTCCTTTCTCCCCTCCCATCTCCCTCTCCTTGTCTGCTTCCAGCCACATCTTGAAACGTCTTTGGATATGGCCCGCTGACATGGTCTCTCTCTCTCTCTCTCCACCGACAGGCCTCCATCCAGAAGACCGGCTCCGCCCTGACCGACGAGGCTCTTGCCGCCGCGAAGTCTGCCGACGCGATCCTGCTGGGCGCCATCGGCGGCCCCGAGTGGGGGCCCGAGGCCCCCGTCCGCCCGGAGCAGGGCCTGCTCAAGCTCCGCAAAGAACTCCAGACGTTCGGCAACCTGCGCCCGTGCTCGTTCGCCTCCGAGCAGCTGGTCGACTTCTCCCCGCTCAAGCCCGCCGTCTGCCGCGGCACCGACTTTGTCGTCGTGCGCGAGCTGACCGGCGGCATCTACTTTGGCGAGCGCCGCGAGGACAACGGCGACGGCACCGCGCTGGACACGGAGCCCTACTCGCGCCCCGAGATCGAGCGCATCGCCCGCCTCGGCGGCTACCTGGCCCTGGCCGCCGACCCCCAGAACCCGCTGCCCGTGACGAGCCTGGACAAGGCCAACGTGCTGGCCACCTCGCGCCTGTGGCGCAAGGTCGTGTCGGAGGTGTTCGCCAAGGAGTTCCCGCAGATCAAGCTGGCCCACCAGCTGATCGACTCGGCGGCAATGCTCATGGTCAAGAACCCGCGCGCGCTCAACGGCATCGTCATCACGAGCAACTTGTTCGGCGACATCATCAGCGACGAGGCCAGCGTCATCCCCGGCAGCATCGGCCTGCTGCCGAGCGCCAGTCTGGGCGGCATCCCTGACGGCAAGGGCAAGTGCAACGGCATCTACGAGCCGATTCACGGTAGGTTTTTCGCGCTCTTGTCTCTCTGTCGCCAAGTATCCCCCGCTTTTTTTTTTTTGCAGTCGCATAGTGCTAAACAACAACTACGCGCAGGCTCCGCCCCCGACATTTCTGGCAAGGGCATTGTGAACCCCATCGGCACCATCCTGTCGATCGCCATGATGCTGCGCTACTCGCTGCAGCTGCCGCAGGACGCCGTGGCCGTCGAGGAGGCCGTCAAGGCCGCCATCGACAGCGGCGTGCGCACCGGAGACCTGGGCGGCAGCGCCAGCACGAAGGAGATGGGCGAAGCTGTTGTGGCCGCCCTGGAGAAGGTGTACAAGAAATAAAAAAAAACTTCACAGCGGCCCAGAACCTGAGAGGGAAAAAATTACAAAATGAAAAGCGAAAGCTCCAACATGGAACTAAATAAAAAATAGAGAAGGATATGAACAATGTTCAAAGATATCGAGTGGTTGGCAACAGATCTGGCTAAGGAAGCAGCTAAGAGAGCCTTTTGATCTACGTTGGAAATCATACTGAAAGCCGTACATCCAAAAGTAGTGCTTGTGTATGATAGCGGCAGACTGGGCATGAACTCATAAACAGGATGACGGGACGGGACGCACAGAAAGGAGGCTGCTCCCACTATTACTTCAATAAAAGAGTCTATCATAAACGGAGTATGCTTTCGTTATCCAATCCTCCCTATAAAAGGTGTCGTTACTTCGTAGTCATGCTAAGTCATGTGTCGTTTCATGTACAGAAAAGTGTTGTCGGTGTTTTTCGTTCATTCTTGTTCGTCAAGTCATTTTGGGGGTTTCCCCCCTTTCTTTTACTGCGTCTCCTTTCACTTTCTTTCTCCTTTCTCCCATCCCTTCTTTTTTCTGTCAGCTTCAAATCGAGTCCCACCGCTTCGTGTCCATGCTGTTGAGCCCTGTCCGCTTCTCCCGGAGCGACGTGACGACCCGCCGCTCCAAGTCTGGCAGTGTCGTCGAGACCTCCCTCTCCTCGTCGGAAAACTTCTTCTCTCGGGTCCGGTTCCACCAGAACAGGGCACCCAGAACAAGAAGCGTCAGCGGGATGGTGATGGCAAAGTAGATCCACAGCGTCGGGGCCACGCTCGGCGACGAGCCGCCGTCGCTGCCGCCGCCTACTTGGAAGTTGAAAAAGGTCATGGAGAAAAGGGACGCCAAGTACGTGGCTGGCAAGAATACGGCGCCGACGATGGACAGCGCCTTCATGCTCTGGTTGTCGCGCTTGGAGGCAAGGGCGAGGAGGCGCTGGTGCTGTGCCATTTCGAGATTGAGCTTGGACTCTTTCTGTGCGATAATGTTGTACAGCTGACTTGTTGTTAGTGGGAGGGGAAACGGATAGAAGAGGAGGACGAAAGAGACAAGAGAAAAGAGGAACATACTGCACCCCGCTGGATGTCGAGGCGGGACACCGTGGTGTGCGCATAGTGCCGAATGCCCTTGAGCTTCTGCCGGAAGAAGTCGAACCGGTTGGTCATGCTCCGGTGCACCTTGTCGAGCGCGGTCTCAATGGCTGGGTCGGCATGGTGCTCAAACAGCTGGCCGTCGCGCAGAAGCCGTTCGCGGCCCTCCCGGAACCGGACCATGGCCTTGTCGATCTCATCGAGCGTATCCACGTACGCCTGCGGCCGCTTCCACAGGACCTGGCTGTGGCACTCGACCAGCTCGCGGTTCATCTCGTCCAGGTCAAAGTTTGAGTACCGCTCGGTGACGTCGATCTCGTTGCGGTCTGTGATCGCGTGCTCGAGCCGTCGCAGCCAGTGCCGTGCCTTGCGCTGCTTGTCGTCCATCGTGCTGTCGAGGTCGTGGCCCAGAATGATGGCGGGCAAGAGGATCGGGTGGGCGGTGTGGGTAGCGCAGGCGCGTAGGTGTTGGTCGATGATCGTGTCGAGCTGGCTCGAGTCGGTGCCTTTGGCGTAGCCTGTCGTGATGGCCGACCGGAAGTTGTGGCTCAGCATGAGTTCCCAGCCGCGGGTCAAGCCCTTCTTGCGCACATCGGATTTGCGGAAGATGATGTGCAGGTGCGGGTTGGCATCGTCTTGGTCCATGGCGCTCCAGAAGAAGGGACCCACGATACTGGTGCCCTCGATGGCCCGGAAAGGCAGATTCAGCTTGCGGACCATGTCGATGTACTCGGCGTGGGTGAAGGAGATGTAATTCGCTGTAAATGTTTCGGGATGCTTGGCTCCTAGTTGAAGACTGGCCCTTTGTTAAATAACCGCGGAAAGACAAGGAGGGCAACAAAAACGACACAAACATACACGAGCCGCATGCCGCTGAGAATCTTGACACCGGGCTTCTTCTTTGGGGGTTCGAACACGCCCTGAACAACATGCGCGTTAGCAGAAAGGTTCGTACTAGCAGGCCTAAGGGTGACTGCAGAGATAGAACCGAGAAAAGCCGGCTTGCCTTTTGCGTAAGGAAGTTTTGCAACTCGCTCATCGGTAGAGCGCCCTTGTCATAGTAGACATCGCCATTCTGCCAGAATTCCTGTTAGCGCAAAGGCCAACAAACAAATCGTAACGGGTCTGGATATCGCGGACGAACAGAAAAGTTGAAAATTTCTAAGAAGCTCGTGCTCTCTACGACCTCTTTACAAGACCGGACATGGCTCCCAAAAAAGTAGTCGTCCATATTCTTCGGGCGTGGCAGCGACCGCAAAAAGCAGAAACTGTCGAGGCCGGGCGACGCTGGACGCCTGTTTGTTTCTTCGAAACGAAACGAAACGAAAAAAAATAAAAGCAAGCAGCCCGCCGCACGGAACACAGCAGGGGAACAAAGTAGGGGAGCAAAAAGCGAGCAAGCACAGAGTGCAGAGAGCAGAAAGACGGTAGCCCCAAGCCCGACAGCAGTAACCAATAAAAAAGAGAACAGCAGAAAATCTAGGCTTCGGATGTTCGAGGTCGCAAAAGAGTAGATGTGAAGGAGCAAGAAAAGATCGAAGAGTCTCCGGAAGAGATAAAGACTGCCGAGGGCCTGGCCAAAGCTCCTCCACCCCGGTCCCTCTTTTCCTTTTCTTCTACTCCGTATCTTCGACAACGCCAACCGGCCTGCAGGTCGTATTACGGCGTCTCTTGCGCCTCGTTGCGCAGAGCCGCCTTTCTGCTTTCAAAGCACTGGGGCATCGTAGGGGGTAGAGCCCCGCCCCTCTCAGCCAAATCCGCTCTCCCAAGTGCATGCATCACCTCCACCTCTGTTCCAACCTTGGCTCCCTCTTCTGCAGCCAAGTTCGTCTCTGATTGGCGCGCGGAAAGTGTAGGAGTGGATAGCGAACGCCTGCGGGTCGGGAGTGCTCGCCGCTGTGGGGCAGGAAACGGGGCGTTATTAAAGTGGCTGTAAATCGCTGCTGCGCGCTGTTTCGTGTCCCACGGCCGAAGACTCTGTCCCAGTTGCGAAGAGGAGAAGAGACGAGGCTGGTGGCTGAATGCAGGAGCCCGATCTAGAAGGTAGTTTGTTGTCAGCAAAGAGCGAAACTCGTCTCCTCAGTCTAACGCTCCGCAGGTAAGAAAATAGAAAAAATAGAAAATTAAAAAGGCGCAGGTTCACTGGCTCGATGATTTGGTGATCGTCCTGTTTGCATTGGCAGTCCTTTCGGTAGCTTGGCAACACTGCTGCTGCCCGGGTGATGCTCCACACCCGAAAAGTCTGCTACATAAAAGAGAAACGATTGAACACCTTGCCTTGTCAAAATCGTTTGGTGCTGATACTGTATGGGTTTGATTTCGATGTACGGAGTATGCATAGCCATTTCGCCTTGTTCCCTAGAGAATCGAGCTTCTTTGCAATAAGAAAGAACTGGACCAAGAGAATGACAAAATAAATAAAAGATCGCAATGTAAAGGATAAAACAAAAACGGACAAAAACGGGCACCGTCCCTGATCGCGACCTTTGCACTCCCTGTTTGATTCCCAGTAATACCCAACCGAAATGGGATCATATCCAATATAAATGTCGAGGGAAGCAGAGCCAAAATTGAAAGCCAAAAAACCTACACCGCAGTAGTTGCCGTTTGTACCACACGACGACAGAAGCTTCAAATGTACTCCGTAAATGCCTTCTATATGTGCTTTGAAAGGCCGGGCATATGCATTTAGAAGTCTTCAAATAGATGGCCGTATCTGCTTCTGTTAGCACTGCGAAGGCCATATGAGAAAAACCTTTGGGGAAACTCACTCATCGTTTCCGACTTGTCCGTATCGTTCTGTCTCCTCGGGATAGCGGTCGAACTGGCTGGCGTCACCGGCTCCGACTTTGACAGGGGGTGTGTACGGAGCGTCGATATCTTTCCGAGCTAACCGGTCCCAGGTGACTTCGGCGAACCACGCATGCTTTTTGACGTCGTCTGGGCCACCGTATAAGTTGCCTAGCCGCTTGGTGAGATCTGGCGTGATCAAGCGTTCTAGAAGGTCTTGGGCATCGGGGTGCATGTACGCCGGGTACTTCACTTTTCCCTTGAGAATGTTCTCGTAAATCTTCATCGGACTGCCACTATCCCAGAACGGCGTGTAGCCGCAGAGCATTTCGTAGATCAGAATACCGAGAGACCACCTGTGCCATAGTTAATGCCTGTTACAAACCCAGCTATCTGTATGCCTGTTCTAGCAAGCGAATCAACGAGGAACGTACCAATCTACGGATTTGTTGTAGCCCTTGTTAGAGACAACCTCCGGAGCAAGGTAGTCGGGGGTACCACAGAGCGTCCACGTCTTATCCGGCACGCGCTTAGCGAACCCAAAGTCGGTGATCTTGAGATGGCCGTGGTGGTCTAGTAACAGATTTTCTGGTTTCAAGTCGCGGTAAATAATATTGCGCGAGTGCAGGTACTCCAGCGCCAACGTAACTTCCGCCGCATAGAACTTGGCAACCGGGTTTGGGAAGCGCTAGATAAGCGAGGAAAGAAAGAAAAAGGTCAGATAAGCTGCTCAAAAGCTGCACGCCACTTTCTTTGGCACCTCTCTGGCACCAGGAAGAAGACTTACAGCAGATTTCCGCAACAACGAGAATAACTCGCCGCCTTCAACAAAGTCCATGACCATGTACAGACTTCTCGAATCTTGAAAAGTGCCCCATAAAGTGATGAGAAACGGGTTCTTGACCTCGCCGAGCATCCGTCTTTCGTCGTTTGTGTGCTCCACTTGCTTCATTCTGACCACCTGGGCCTTCTTTAAAACCTTGACGGCATAAAATCTCTGGTTGTGTCTTGACTGAACTAGGTGCACACGGCCAAAGCTGCCTGTGCCGAGTGTACGCAGAATGTTGAAGTCCGCAAGCGAGTATTTGCCCTTTGTCACTCTGGGTTGATCTACCGCAGCAACATGGTGTTGGTGCTGCAGATGGACTGGCTGGCCGGGGTGTGGCTGCGGGGCCGCTTGTTGAGGTAGTTGCTGCTGTTGTGCTTGTGCGGTGTTTGCAGGTGACGTCGTATAAGCCGGTGGGTTTGCGGAGGGCTGTTGGTGAGCCTGGGCTTCCCCGCCATTGTGCGGAGGGTTGATTAGGTTTGAAATTGTGGGCAGGTTTTGTGTCTCGGTCCCAGGGGATGGTGTAGTTGCTGGCGGCGTAGGCTGCGCCAGGCTTTGCGCCTGTTGAACCTGTGCCGAGTCCATGGTCGCAGCGGGGGCCGGCACCAAGTTTGGAGTCGGAGCTGCCGCCGGTACTGTCGGGACGGAGGCAGGCGCGTTTTCAGATTGGCGGACCCCGGCCACTTGGGAGCTGGTTGATCCGGTAGCAGGTATAGCAGTTGAGACCGCTGAACTTGTGGATGCGATGGAGTTCGAGGGTTGAAATGCTTGTTCGAATGTTTTCGTCGCCGTTGGAGTAACGGGACTCGTTGGTTGACTGCCGGATGTAGAGCCTGGATTGGCCTCCCTTGTGCGCTTCTTCTTGAGAAAACCTAGGCTCGGCATCAAGACCGATAGCTATGGCTGGGCCTAAGAGGAAGGCCAAGCTCAGATCAAGGCTTGAGCGGACAGATCAGCGGATCCTGCGGGCGCAAAAGCGAACACGCAGAGGCAGAAAATTTTTGCAAAGACAGCAGTCCTGTCTATGAAGCTCGCTCTAGGCCTTTCCTGTATCTCGGAAAGAAAGGCTCCCTCGTCCGTAAAAGACGATATAGAACGTGGCAGTGAGGCCGTACGTGGATGGCGAAGCTCGTATGGTAAGGGTAATGAGTAAAAACTTATGCCTAAGAGAGCAATCTCTGTGCGCGAGAGGAGAACCGAATCGCGAGATGTCCTTGTGCCGTCGTGCTCTTGCTGGCGGCAGAGTTGAAGGGCTTGAGAGCTGGAAAGCCAAAGAGGCGAAGAATACAAAGAAACAGTTCTGAGAATGGCGAGAAGATGTGGCTAGCAGTCGATCCGTCACGTCAGCGGAATGCTAGAGCTAGACTAGATTCGTGGCTCGGGTTAGGACCAGAGTGGGAAGCTTCTCGTCTCTCTTTTTGTGCCCCTCCCGTATGTCTCACTGTTGCCCGCTTTGTCTCTTCCGGTAAGCGGAATCAGGCTCGAGTCCAGACAGATATGCATGCACCTGTGCGCACAATGTATCGAATTGTCTATCAGACAACACAGAAAAGCAGAGCGACGAATGGCGGAGGGAGAGCGAGCTGAAAAGGCAACGAAGAGAGGGTTATTGACACGGTAAATTAGGATGTGCCCGGAGAGCCGCTCGCGTCGGAGGTGGAAGGCTAGGACTTTGAGCGAGCAGGGAGGAGTTGAGATAAGATAGCTTCGATGGAGCTGTCCAAGCTGGGGTGACGCGGTGCGAGAGAAGACGGCTCGAGGACACGAATGATGGCTGCGAGTGTGATTTTGCAGAGAAGAGGGAAGATGTTCCTGCTGTTTCTTGCTGAGACTTTTTCGCGGTGATGCTGTGGGGTAGCCGAATCAAGCTCTGATGAGGGGCAGCGCGAGACTGAAATGGCAAACGGTTGCTTAGTAGGGAAACGATGCAGCTTTGCTACAGGTGCCAAGGGAAGTCCCTCGGGAACAATGGAAATCGAGACAAAAGATAAGTGTGCAATTGGGAGCGGTGCATAAAAAGCCGCAGCGAGCAGACAATCACGGAATAGAGGGCGCCGGGACTGGACGCCGTGTGCGAATCTGTCTCTCCCTTTCTGGCGCGAGGGTTGCAAGCAAAATGGCAGGCAATGCAGAGCAGCGGCGGGAGTCCTGTCCAACACGGAAAGGCGTGGGAGGTAAGATAGTTTGGGGAGGAAGTCAACTGCTAGGTCGATCGAGGATCTGGTCTGCCAGGCAAAGGCGTGAGTGAGGGGCCCGTGGAGGTTAGCCAGAGCGCAGGTAGCGAGACAGGAAGCCGAATGGAGACATACAAGCGAGGCTAACAGTGTGATAGCTAGCAGCTGAGCAGGGGGAAAACGGGTCTATGGCGTATTGGCTGCTGCGAGCTGGCGAGCTGGCGTCCTTTCTCGACAGCAGCGGTGGCGAAAGTGGGAAGAGAGGCCGCTGGCTGGGATGAACTGGGGGGAGAAGAGGGATAGGGGGAGAAGGTAGAAAGGAAAAAAGAAGAAGAAAAAGAAAATGAGAAGCAGGATCAATTGTGTTTGAGGACGGATGGCCCAGGATGGCGCTGGTGCGTTGTTGGCCGGGGCAAAGGCCTGGCCATGGGGTCAGACAGAAGAGAGGAAAAAGAAAAGAGAGTGCCAGAGGGGCAAGCAAGGCTAGAGTGTCGTCGACACGAGATGTGCCTGTTCGACGGCGGCTGGCTGGCTTGTGCGTGTCGGCCAGCGGTGGCTGCTGGAGTGGGGGAGAATGCGAGCAAGAGGCCAAATTGCGTGTGCGGCGGCCGACGTTCTTGCTTGTTTCGGTCTGTCGTCGCCCTCGAACGCCGGGTGTGCCTCGCTGGACGACCCTTCCCTGCTTGGCGCCAAACTGCAGCTCCCCTGCTGTGAGGAAATACAAGCACAAAGCTATGGTGGGTGGGCGGGCAAGCTGGGCGGGCGCAACGGAAGCTGGAGGGGCAAAATAAAAAACGGGTCACGACAGGAGGAACTGGGTACTTTTGGCCAGCTTGCCCAGTTGCCGCGGCCAATTGGCTGGGCAAAAGCGGGTAAGAAAGAGATACGGAGGAGAGGTCGTAATAATACTCCGTACTCCGCCGAGAAGATGGGGAAGGAACCTGGTTGCAAGGGAGGGGTAGTGGGGGAAGGGCACTTGTAGGATATCGTACGGGCAATAAGGTAAGATACTTGGGCGACAGCTCGGCGAGTGGTCGTTAAAAAGGGCTGGGAACCAGTCAATTGGAAAGAACAAGTCGGCCGCAATTGGTGCCCGGGAAAGAGCGAGTAAGGAGGGGCTGCTGCCACACGCAAAGCGGACCGGGGGCACCTGCTCGCTTGGGCAGGCCAACCGGCGGAGGCAGCCACGAATTGTCTGTGACGAGCGATGGCAGGGGTGGAAGCTGCGCGTACAGGGCAGACAGACACACCTTGCTAGGGGAAGTGGACACACGTCGGCGCGGCGGAAAATGGCAGACAGCGGCTCAATTGTCAAGTATCATAAGATGTCTTAAAGAGCCAAAGAGTGATCGCCGACGAGGGCGGGGCATGCCACTTGCCCAGGTGGTGGTAGAGGATTGGTGCGCACGGCTCCCTGACAGAGTTTCCATGATGCAGGAGACGGCCAGAGAGACAATGGCAGCTGTGGAGCGCAGCATCAGCTCTCCAGACATATCTTACCTTTTTACCATGCCATGTAAGATAGCCGCAGCCCATATGCAGAGCGGTGCGGGCTTTCATTGTTGGAATATGCAAGGCATGCGGCATAAAGACGCTGATAAGCGGGCTGTGGGGGGCATATTAAGATACGTCTGCTATCATGCGTCTGCTATCACGGTGCCCGGCTCTGGGTCTGGATTCTGCGCTTGTCGCTTACACGCACGTTGCACCTCTCGCCTTTCATAAAGTACCACAGCTTGCAACCTTGGCGGCCACGTGCCCTCCTGGGCCAGACTCGCAGATCATTGGAAACAAAGAAAATGAAATTCAGGTATGTATATACGTGCTGGTCAGAACCCAACGCCCTTCCGGTGGTATACAGTCTGGCATGACGGTCTCGTGTGTGTGTGTGTGTGTGAGTGTGTGTGTGCGTGATTGAGCGTGTTTGCTGTGTTTGCTGTGTTGCTGTGTTACTTTTTGTTTTGTTCTTCTCGTATCATCGTCCCCCCATCTTGCGGCCCTATACTGCGTCGATACCGAATCTCAACCACAGACCTCCTTCTTTCCTCGAACTGTCTTTAAAATCTGTGCGACCGCTTGTTTGTCCGCCATGCCGTGTACCCGACGTACCCGCCGCCCAGAACCAAAATCACCAGGATGATCTTGGTGAAGAACCAGAGCCAGCTGCCGCTCTTCTTGGCCTGCGTCTTGCCAGCGAGGCGATGGCCGGTGCTGCCCTTATTGCCGGGCGTCGCCTTCTCGCCGGTGGGTGGGCCGTACAGACTGCTGACCGAAACAGAGATGATGTCGTGGTTGTCGCTGAGCTCTCCCGTCTCGGCGCTGAAGCCGAGGTAGGCGGCGGAAGGCAGGGTCGGGGGTTCGTTGGTCTCGAAGCAGAGCGTCCACTCGCCTTCTGCCTTGTATTGCAGCTCGAGCTTGAGCGACTTGTCCTGGAAATACGTGAGTCGGAACTGAGTGGGCACCTGCGCGCTACGGATGCCGCGCGCCGAGCAGCCAGCAAGCTCGTTGCTCTTGCCATCCGAGTCCTTGTCGTACGCGGTCTTGCCGTCGCCGACCATGGCCATAACGAAGGGGAACACGACACCCGGGCGGTTGTTCTTGTAGGTGTCGAAGAAGATGCCGAGGCCCTCGAACTTATCGACGCCACCAAACACGGGGCCTTGCTGGCCGCGCTCCTTGGTGAGCCACATGGCGAAGCCGTCGCCAAACAGCGAGTTCTTGCCGTGGATCTTGAATTCGACCTCAATCTGCCAGTTGGTCGCCGTCAACGGTACACGCGAAAACAGCCAGCCCATCTGCGACGGGCGGTCTGCCGTTAAGCGGATGTATCTGCAACAAGGTCAACTGCGTCAGCGCGGTCATGTCCATGCCAATGGTTGGTATAGTCGCTGGCCGGGGGGGGGAACTTTGTTTCTGCGACGTACTGGTCTGTCCGGATCACCGTGTCTCCTCCAAAATCATACCACCGGCTCTGCATGTCCGAATCGAGGTATGGCTAGACAGCGAGTGTGAAAAGTTAGCTGCCATTGCCTCACTATAAGCTCCTCTTTTGCTGAGCGAGCTTCGTTCGCCCTCCTTCTCCGCCGCCAGGCTGTGCTCGCGCCCTTGCCACGTTGCGTACCTGTCCGAGCGAGTGAGTCCGAAGCTAGAACAAAGGAAGAAACGAGGTCAGTACACGCGTCCACAAGAGAAACCGAGCTTCCTCGCCGCCTTCAGAAACAAAAGCGAAGCTCTGGGCCCAACGTACCCCGATGCTCTTGATCTCCTCATCGTCGCCAGCCGCCCAGGCGCACGCGGCCAGGCATAATGGCAGCAGACTGGAAAGACGCATGGTGTCCCTATGCCCTCGTACGGCCGCTATAAGGAAGGGATTCGGTTCTGAGGCGAGTTTGGCCGTGCCGGTCGACTCTGGCGAGAACACAGAGCGCAAAGAAAGGGGGCGCGCGCCAGAGAGGTTGCAAGTGACGGGTTGGTTGATGCACGCGTCAAAGAAACGGGACGGCGATGTAGGGAGGAGCAATTCGTCGCGGTCGAAAATAGAAAACCCCCAGTCAGAGAACAAAAAAGGAAGCCGAGTCTCGCTGCCGGCTGTTTGTGAGGAGGGGAGGCTGGAGTTGCGTCAAGAATTGGGTTCTGGAGTCGCCCACAAGCCAGGAGCGTGTTTAGGTGTGGCTGTGGAGAGTGTAAGCTGGCCTCTTCTGTCGCGGCCCTTGCCTGACTTTTCTGGGTTGCGGCTGCCGTTCAGGGTGGTGTATTACGTCGTAAACTCTAAAACCGTCCCAGGGGTCTGTGCACCCCTGCGGTTTTCCATTCTGTGTGGCTAGTGCATTTTTACAGCGTGAAGAAGCTACGACGTATGGGTTAGGTCACTGTGAGAGAATCAGCGGCCAGTGCCACGCTACCCGTCCCAAGCTGGCCCGATAAGATAAGAAACTTTCCGGCGGCCCAGTTTTTCAGAGCCTCCGGTCCTGCAAATTCTCACGGCCTGGCTGTGCGGTTTTCGTCTTCGCTGACATTACAACGCATTTGCGACTGCGCACGACCGATCCGAACAGGCATACCCGGCACGACGATGTTCTTCTCCTCCAAGCCCAAGGCCGAGGCCGCCTCTCCAGATGCCCTCCCAGCCGGCACCGCTCCCGTTCCGTCCGGCTTTCCGTCCGGCAGCATGGATTCCGACTCGGTGAAGAAGGCCATCATCCAGCAGATCCTCGTAGAGTCGAACACTTCCAATGTGCGGCAGCTGATGGACGTAAGAGCAGCCAGAGAGCCCGTTGCTTTCTTTTGTTTTGCCCTTCGCCCTTTTCTGACAATGCGCAGAACATGAACCAGCAATGCTTCGACGCCTGCATCACGAAGCCCGGCTCCTCTCTCTCCTCCGGCGAGCAGACCTGCGTGAGCCAGTGCATGGAGAAGTACATTTCTGCCTGGAACAACGTCAACGCGGCATACATCCGCCGGATACAACAAGAGGTCGGCAATAACTAAAACACGAAAACGGAGGGCGGCTCAAGATGGATCGCGTCAGGATTGGATGCGCCTTGGGCGTAACGGGATTTTGATAGGAAAGGAAACGAGACCATGCATTTAAGTATCGAGTCGACGACTGTCTACGCATATTAAGGAGAGTTTATTGTACCACCAAGTAAATAAGGAGGAACCCCAGGAGGGAAACACCGTGAGCAGAAACCTCACCACTTTTTTTTTTTGGCAACTGGCAAAGCAACAAGCTCGTTGTAATAGACCATTATACATACGGGATATATTAAACCGAATATGCGAGATAAAAACCTGATAAAAGTTAACCAAAAAGACATCCTCGGTACTCCGTATCCATCGTTACTGAAGACAATTCCCGATATGGCTCCCAGGCTTTTTCTAAGACCCGGCCTCCTCGGCCTTCTTGGCTTCGGCCTCGGCCCGCTTTCGTGCCAGATACCGCTCTTTGGCGCTCGAGATGTCGGTAGCCGTCTTGCGCGTCTTGGCGGCCTCCTCGGCGGCCTTGACCTGCTCGTCGTCCTCGTCGCGCGTCCGCTTCAGCGCCTGCTCGTACTGCGACGCCAGCATGCGCGACTGCCGGTCGCGCATGGCCTGCTTGCTGCCTACAGCAAAGACGCCTTGGCCGCGGGAGCTGCTGCCAGCGCCGTCGCGGTCGCGGTCGCCGTCCCGGTTTCGCGCCCTGTCCCTCTCTTTCTCCCGCTCGATTTCTGCCCGCTTCCGGGAGCTGATGTTGAGGCCGCCCCGCAGCAGCTGCCGCTTGTCGACCACCTCGCCCTCGTCGTTGACGGCCACGTCGCCGCCGTGCGCGTTGATCGCCCGGGCCTTGGCGGCGCTGGACTTTTCCAGGTCGTCTTCCGGCTCCTGCTGCGGACTTCTGCCACCCGCTCCTCGCTGTTTCTTCTCCGCGGCGCTCTTTTCGACCGCCTCTTGGATGGCCGTCTGGCGCTCCTCGTCGCGGTCGAGCAGCTTCTTGTAGAAGCCCGTCATGCCGCCCGTCTCCGCGGCCCTGGCCGCCTCGGCCGCCTCGCGCTTCCGCTCCTCCTCCTCGAGCCGCCGGTTCTCCTCCTGCTGCTGCTTGTAGGCCTCCGTCACAAACTTCTCCTTGTCGACAAACGTGTCGCCCTCGGCTTCCCGCTCCCGCTGCATCTTCTTGTCCTCGGCAATGCGCCGGTCGCGCTCGCGCACCTCGGCCATCTTGCGCAGGTTGCTCATGTACTGCGGCTTCCGTCGGTCTTCTTCCGCTTCATCGCCGTCGGCGCCGCCCGTCGTTTTGCGCGACGAGGCCGCCTTGAGAGCGTCGTAGGAGGCGTCATAGTCGTAGATGGATGGGTCGAGCGCCTCGGCAGCGTCGGCGTGTTTCCGTGCCGTCAGGGCGCTCGCTAGGTCGGTGCCGAACTTGGGTGCGGACGTGGACGTGGACGTTGATGTGGCGGCGGCGGCGGCGGCAGAGCCGGCTGCTTCGGATTTGGACTTGGTTGTCGGCGGTCGTGATGGAGGCAGGTGGCCCTTTCGCTGCGCCAACTTCTTCTTGTCTTCGCTGCGATCTGCTGATGGCGCAGAGGCCGCCAGAAAGTCGTCGCCAAACTCGGTGATCTTCTCGGCGACCGGCCCGTCGTCGCCCTTCTTGCGCCCAAACGCGGCGGCGCCGTCGTCGTCTGAGTCGTCGTCGCCGCCGCCGAAAAGGGCTTTCCGCTTCGCCGCCGCGCCTGGCTTTGCCGCGCCGGTCTTTTTGGACAGAGTCAGCCCATAGGAAATCTTCATCGGCTTGCTCATGATGGGTGTTGATGCTGGCACGAATGTGATAGGAGAGGAGACAATTCGGCGACTTTTTGTCGCCAAGGGACGCGGAATGGTTGTCAAAACTAGGGGGAGAATTGTCTTATCGATAAGAGCTTATGCCATGTGCTTCCTCCCGCCAAGCAATCTGACATGCATTGGCCGGGGAAGGCGATTTATATTATACTCCGTATATAGACGTCGCTTCTTTGGTTTCTCTCTTTTATTTTTGTTAAACTGGCAAGCGGTTTGATCTTGCGGCTATCTGATCTCCGTGTTTAAGCTTGTTTCCCTGTGGCCAACTCCACACGCCTCCCATGATATTCTTATATCCGAAATTGGCGATTTTGGCCCCTCCGCTGCCCCCCTCTACAGGTGCTTGTTGTAGAACGCGGCCACCTGCTCGTAGCCGCGCGCAAACTCCTTGACGTTCTCGGCATCGGCCAGGTTGGCGCGGGCACCCATCCAGCCGTGGAACATGTTGGGGTAGGTGTCGACCTCGCCAACCTTGCCGGGCTGCGCCAGGATCTTCTTGTACTCGGCGACGACGTCGGCGGGCTCGTCCTTGGAGGCGAGCAAGACGTGGGCGGCCGTCAGGGCCTCAGCGTCCTTGGCATCGAGGCGGCTAAACGAGAATAAGAATGAGCAGGGGTGAAGGACAAAATGGGGCAAAAAGCGCACGCATTGGGCTGGTTGGAAACCTACCCGGGATGGGCTGTGCCGCTGACGGTGAAGCGGCGGCCGGGACCCTCGTTGTCGGCTCCAGTGGCCAGGACGCCCACTTTGCCGCCCCAGCACAGGCCGAACACGCCGACGTGGTCGTCCACGGCCGGGTAGCGCGTGGCCAGGTCCTTGCGGACGCGCAACAGGGCCTCGGCGCCCTTCTGGAAGTCGGCCTTGGTCTGGAAGAACGTGGACAGGGCGGTCTGCTTCTCCGGGGTGTTGGCCGGCATCCACTCGGGCTTGGCGCCGTCGCCGTCGAAGAAGTCCGGGACCAAGACCAGGGCGCCGGTCAGGGAAGAGAGCAGGTCGGCGCCCTGCAGGGTCTGCGGCCAGATGCCGAAGATGTCGTAGACTTCGATGATGGCCTTGGTGGCATCGTCGGGGCCGACAATGTCTTGGGCGGAGACACGAGATTTAGCAATTGCCCGCAGAACCCGCTCCTGGGCCAGCATTTGACAAGAAGAAGTAACGCAGGAGCTGGCGGGAGACAAAACTCACATGTCTTGAGACCGCCCAGGGTCTCGTGGCGGCCCTGCGTCGTGTAGTCGACGGTGATGGGGGGCCGCGAAGCACAGGCGTGGCTGGCCATTGTGGTGGAAGCTGGGGCAATTGGGGCAATTGGGGCAATTGGGCCAAGAGACAAGGGAGGGAGCGAAAGAGCTACAAGAGAACAGAGGATAAGGAACTGCAATGGGCGGAAAAGGCAGACTTCTGAATAGATTTAAATAGACCTAAATAGATACGGGAATCGGTCGTCGGATTTATCTGCTCCTGAAGAAAATATTCCCCGCCGTGTGCGTTATAATCTTGAAAGGTCCGTTCGTTGCAGAACAGGCCGCCCTCAGTCTACTCGTATTAAAAACTCCGTTCGTCTATTGCCCCGTTCTGTCGTTGGCCGTGGAACCGTGCCTCTGCTGGCGATAAGTGCCACGGCGGTGGCATCAACACGGGGTTAGCATGCTCGAAAATTCATGCTAAGTCCGCGAGTCTTGGCCTTTTCGGCACCGATGTGGAATCAGGGGGCGACCGCTGCGTAACAAAGCTTAAAACAAGAGACAGACTTTTGGTCGAGTGGGCTGCGGAAATCGGCTATTACCAGAGAACGGACGCCGCATTGCGCAATGCCTACTCCGTACACGGCAAACACACGTCTTGCTCGGGGGCGGGAAAGGGTATTTTGGAATCGCAGCAGCCATGCCCCCATTCTCCTGCCGCATCGCAGCATTGCAGTGCACGCCTAAAAACAAGGAACACACAAACGACATAGAGCGCCAGACTTGCCGGAAGAAAACAGTATTAATGCTTGTTTAAGAATTACAAGGAATTGTACACGAAGAAGAAAGAAAACCTGTCTACACCGGCTCCTCCGCCCTCCGTCCTCACGTCCTCACGTCCACCGCTCAAGTCTGCACCTAGAAGCCGAGCTTGAAGCCGCCCCAGTTCAGGCGCGAGAACGTGCCGGCCGCATCGTACTTGGTCCGGATGGCACGCATGCGCTCGACATTCTCCAGCGGGAAGGTCGGGAACGGGTTCTGGAAGTCGCCCGCGTCGCCGGCGTAAAGAAAGTCGCGTGCAATGCCGAGCTCCTCGTTGAGCGAGTTGAGGTAGTCGAGCGTGTTGGACGCCCAGAGGCTCATGCGCTGGTCGTCGACCTCGTTGGCCCAGCCGGTGGATATCTGCCAGACTGTTTTTGTTAGCGGTTCGTTCTCGGCACTTATCATGGAAATGCAGCGTCACGACGAGGCAGCGCTTACTAAGCAAAGACTCCTTGTCGTCCAGGCCCCAGGTGTTGCCGATGCCGTTGTTCTTGGCGACCGAGAGGGCCGTCCGCGGCAGCACGTTGACGACAAACGTCGGGTAGAGGCCCTCGACGTCGCTGATGTCGTCGATGGCCTCCTTCCACGCGAGGTACAGGTTGTACAGCTGGGTTGCGTTGGGGGTGATGGTCTTGTGGGCGAATTGGACGCTGGTCATGGTTAGTCATATGTCGCATAGTCATCGGTCTTCATCGGTCTTCCACATGGCGACCCGGTCACCGTTTCACTCACCGAAACATCTGGTTGGGCGAGGTGAGCTCATTGTGCCACACCACAGGCGTCGTGACGTTGTTCAAGGTCATCTCAGACGGGATGGCCGTGAAGTTGGCAAAGGCCGACGGCGGCGACTCGGTGCCCTCCTGGACGCCGAGGAGGGTGGCCGACACGACTTCGGTCGTGGCGTTGTACTGGATGCTGAGAATCTGGCCGGCGCCGAGCGTGGCGTTGGGGTAGGCGCCGAGGTCGGAGGCGGCGGCGAGGAACTCGGGGATGTAGGTCTCGTTGAACTCCTGGATGGTCGTGCTGATCTGCGGGATTTCGTAGGCCTGGATGGTGAACTTGGTGACGACGCCGTAGTTGCTGGCGCCGCCCTTGAGCGCCCAGAAGAGGTCGCGGTTCGTGGTGTTGCTCGCGACCACCTGCGTGCCGTTGCCGAGCACGACGTCGTACGTGAGGACGTTGTCCATGACCATGCCGTACTTGTTGATGAAGTAGTGGAAGCCACCGATCAGCGTCAGGCCGGGCACGCCGATGGTCTTCATGCGACCGCCGAGGCAGTAGAGGCCGTAGGGCTCGAGCGCCTCGTAGACGTCGACCCAGCGGTTGCCGGGGCCGACATCGACCGTCTTGGCGTCGGCGTCGACGGTGACGGTGTTGAGGTTGGCGAGGGCGATGAGGACGCCGCCGTTGATGTTGTTGGAGCCGGGGAACTGAGGTGTGCTAGTGTCAGTATTTATTTGTGTGCGTGTGTATGTGTCTTTCTGTGTATTGTCTTTTTCCGCCAGTCTGCAAATCTTCAGCGGCACTCACGTTCATGTGGCCACCACCACGGACAGCAAACTGCACGTCGTTCTTCGTCAGCAGCGCCAGGGCCGATGCCACCTCATCCGCTGTCGAGGGCAGGTAGATGCACGCTGGGTACAGGTCCGACCGGATGTCCCAGTAGTCCGTGCGCTCCGTCGTGTAGTTGGCCGACCATGGGAAGAGAACCGCGCTGCTGTTGGATGCCAGCTGAGCGCACGCCGCCGTGGCGCCGGGGACGGAGCCGGTGCCATTGAATTGGGCCGATGCCGCGCCGAGCAGGGCGGCGGTGGCAGCCGACTTGACAAGCATGGCCAAACAGAGGATGGAAGCAGGGGAAACAGAGGAGTGCAGTAGCGACTGAACTAGGAAGTGGGAGAGGCGGATGGGGAAGAAAGGATGGCAACTGGAACCATCAATGGAGGGATATGTGGCGATACTTATACGACGATCTGCTTCGAGAGACAGAATGGCCGCTCATCACACATCGTGATGTACACGTGCAAGACTTTTTCCACTCTACGTCGGCCGTGATCTCTCGCCCCATGCTCTGCTTGCGAGGCCGTGCTGTCGGTCCGATGCTTCTGCCTACGCTTTATACTGTACTTGCACTCGCGTTCGCATCGCCCGATCTTATCCCGGCAGTGTAACACGGGGGCTAAGCATACCGGCGCAGGGTGTGGCCCCAGTACCGCCCCAGTAATGCCTTCATCGCTTGTTGCCTAGGCGGTACGCGGGTTGACGGTACAATATGAGCCTGGGAGTTACGTGCGAGCAGAGGAGAGCTGCTCCTGGCTTTCCGTGCGTGTCGTGTTTCGGTGCATAGTTATTACAGGTACAGCGTGTTGTGGTACACCGGTCTTCCCGCACAAGTACGTGGCATTCTAGCGGACATGTAATGAGACCCAAAATATGAGGTTACGGCGTGTGGACGTATTTTGCATGCAACGGTGCCGGCACTACGGATTGCGATGAGTCCTTGGCGCGCGGCGATCTGCATCGATTTTTATTACTCCGGCACTCCGTGCTCGCATCTAAGCGTACGAAGATATACGAGTATAAACAGTTTAGTCCTAGCAGGCGCCTACCCCATACTCGTTCCCGGGCTTCGAGAACATGTCTCCAGATAGGCGACATTGATGTTCTGCACAGAAGATTGCGCATTATGCAGACGTCATGGGCATATTTCTCCGTCCTAGGCAGACGCAAACAAGGTTGCTGCCGCAGCACCCGTGTAGACAAGCACAAGTAGGCGTACTCCGTACAAGTACAGAGTAATTACGTCGTATTTCCTCCGTCCAATGTTTATGTATAAAATATAAAAGCAGTCGTATACGTCCTATACGCGTATACGCGTATTCAAGGCTGAGTACGAGTAATTACGGAGTCCTTGCGCGAATCCGTCACCGTAGCCTTACGGGGAAGGCGCCCAAGATGGAAACCAGCTAACCCGGCTCGTCTAGCGCGAAACAATGGCTTAATCGAGATCAACTTCGCGCTCGCACTGCGTTCCAGGGCCCGTCGGGGCAAGAGGCAGAGCTTAAAGTACGACTCCGTAAGACGGGGCCGAGCCAGCAATGAAGCATGACCTCATCTGGCTTCGGGCGGTTTGTCTAGCCCGGTTTGCATTTTGCACCAGGCCGAGCTTGATGCTCAGAGTTCATCTGCCGAGATGCAGATCTCCAAGGGAATTTACCCCTATTCAGAAAACTGCAGACTATTTTCGTCACATGCTAGCGCATGGTCTGGAGAACGCTTCTCTTCGATTGCCGCCCGTTCCATGCCCACTTATGGACTTCCGAATCGTCCCTACTCCGTATACTCTGCACCATCAAGGTTGTTCTGAGAGAGCGTAACATTGGCTTTGGTAATAATGTCGCGGACTATATGAGATACAGATTGCCACGGAAGCTCGGAAAACGCGGTTCAAAACAACAGCTTCCGGGGATGCCGTTGACTCGCACATTGTTGCCACAGATAAAGCTTTATACTCGTGTCACTGCGCCGTAGACTTTCTTGTCCACCTACGAGCACGGAGTATTACTCCGGTCCGTATTACTCGCAGGCTGGACTTGATTCTGCCAGCCTTTGCCCCACTGTGGAACGCAGATTATTCAACGGAGAATTCCGTGCATCCCTGTAGGGTATAAAAACCAGAACGCCAGTGTAATGTAAAAAGGCTCCTCCTGGCGTCTGACTTGTGTCTGCCGATCGTTTTACAATTAGGCGTCTTAAAAAACTGTAGAATCTGTACGGAGTGGTTTCGCAGGCGTCCTCGGAAAACAACTGTTCTCGGAATGTTCCGGTGAATACATCGCAATCAGGGCTGGATGCGGTGTTCTCAAGAATGAGGAGACCAATCAACGACACGGCGAGGCTCCCAATGATGTGGAATGTGCCGTCCCGGTTCCGATGGAAGGGAGGAAGTTTGCCGTTGTTGAGAATGCCACAGGGTAGGTGAGGCTTACGTTGCACCAGACGGCAATCTTCCAGCCTTGCCCAAGCCGCGGAACAATCGCGTATGCTGAAGCTCTCACTCGCCTCTGGGGCGCTATCACGCAGTGCATGTTGCTCAGAACAGCCTTCTCGGCGTCTGCGAGAAACGAGGTCGTCTGAGGATTTAAATTAAAAATACAGTTGCTTACTTGAAAAGGTATTACATCGCCGAAAGAAACGGAAGCAGGTATAAATCAGTTTTCATAACTTGGGTTGGATTGGCCGGAGAGAGATGTGTGAAACGGAGATATACAGTTGCTAGCCATTTAGATCGCCAGATAAAGAAAGAGACAGAAAACAAGAAACCCATTATGTCCGTGTATCCCGCTCTATGTCCGCTTTTGTGAGAATCGCATGTCGTATCGTACAGACACAGAAGAGGAAAAAAAGCACAATTCGTTCTCATACACAGCGTCAACTCGTTAAACAAGAGCCTGGCCCATATACATGCTCTCGCGCACCTCGGCCACAATGTCGCGACGGTCGTCTTTGCCGACCAACACAATGCCCCGGCCACGACGGCCCATGCGACCGGCGCGGCCCAGGCGGTGAATGAAGTCAATGGTCGTGTGCGGCACGTCGTAGAGCACTACGTGGCGCACCCCCAGCGTGTCAATGCCACGCGAGGCCAAGTCTGTCGCCACGATGACCTTGGTGTTGGGCAGCGTGCGCCCGCCTGGGCCTCTCAGGGCCAGCGATGCCCGGTCACCGGCTGCAGCCGGCGCCGAAACGGATGCTTTGAGCGGCTCCGACGACGTAAATGCGGCCAGCATGTCCGAATGCCGGTGCTCGGACGCATCTCGGTGCAGGGCCGCGGCGTCGATGCCCTTGCTCCGCAGGAAATCCGCCACCTCCTGTGTCTTTTCGCGCTCGTTGACAAACACCATGATGCGCTTGACGTCCGACTCGCCGTCTGCATCTTCGGCGCCGTGCGACTCGTGCTTTGCTGCCTCTTTGCCGATCGACCAGATGGCGTCGGCACACGCGAGATTCTTGTTGTTGCGGTACGGCTCTTTGGACACATCGATCACACCCAGCTGGACGCGTCGAGGAATTGCGTGCAGATTGGGTGTCGTGATGCGCTGCATGCTGGGGAAGTGTGTCGCTAGGTACGTATCTAGGCGGCGCGGGATCGTCGCCGAGCAGAGAATGAGCTGCTTCAGCGACGGGCGGGCGCGCTCGAGAATGGACGTCGTGGCGGGCGAGAAGCTGCGGTCCAACAGCGAATCGGCCTCGTCAATAACTAGGTGGGACACGCGAGACAACACGTTCGGGTCAGAGTCTGCGATCGAGGCCAGCAGATGCGGCGTGGCCACGACCAAGTCGATGCCAGAAGGCGAGTGCAGGTTGCGCTCCATGGCCTTGGGCGACACGTTGGCGGACAGCAGGTCCGTCTTGAACTTGACCGCGTGCGACAGAGCCTTGGCCACCGCACCGACCTGCCCCACCAGCTCCGCCGACGGCACCAGAACGACGACACGCGGTCGCGCCGTCGTCGGGTGCGGCTCAAAGGTAGACGACTGGCCGCGGTACTTGGGGTCGCTGCGCCGCTGTTTTTCCTCCTCCAGGCGCTTCTTGTACGCGATTATTTCGTCGTCCTCCGCCTCTGCCCGTTTCAGCGCGTCAATAACGGGAAGCAGATAAGCCAGGGTCTTGCCCGACCCCGTCTCGGCGGCCAGGAGGAATTCCCGCCTCTCGCCCGGTGCGTACTGACGCGACACCCTGCGGTCCACGGTCTGCCCCATAAGCGCGGGGATAGCCAGGCGCTGAACAGGCGTCGGCTTGATGTCGACGAGGCCCCTGAGCGCGTCCGACGTGAGTGCGGTCTGCAGCGTGGGCAGCAGGTTGAACTGCTCAAACAGCTCGAGCTCCTGCATGCGGGTCTTGATGTGTGTTCGCTGGCCGTAGCCGATGGTGGCAAGCGACTGCTGCATGCGTAGCGCTTTGAAAGGCCTCTTGCCATTCTTGTCTCGGCCCCTGTCTTTGTCATCTCGCAGCCGTCGGGAGTCATGTCTCGTCGCCGCCGCCGCCGCCGTCGTCGTCGTCGGGCTCGCTGCCGTCGTCTTCGGCTTTTCGCGGACGTTCGCCACTGTCCGGTTCATGCCCGAGAATGGCCCGTCTTGCTTCCTCCGCGGTTGTCGTGTTGGGGGAGGGCGCGCGACTGAATCAGAAAGCACCATGCGCGATGGCGTTTTCCGATGCTGGCGCTGCGCAGACAGAAACCGTATTTGAAGCTGATGTTGTGGCAGCTGTAGTTGCCAGGAGCGCCATGGCTGGGACAGTGGGAGCTGCAATTGGCTAACCGGGAAGGCTGCCAACCGACAGACAGGGCATGTCGGGCCCAGCGCAGCTCTCAACATGGTGCGTGCCGCTGCTGTGACGTTGTTGGAACAAAGACTAAAGCAACCGACGTTGTCTCGCTTCTTCTTCTTTTTTTTGCGCGTCCATGAAAACCCCGTTTTGAAGATTTTAAAGTGGCGCCGCGCCAATGGGTCTCCCGAAGCGCCAGACGCCTGTACACGTGACCTGTCGGAGATGGGCCCACTGTCTTTGTGATAAGCCGATAATGATGGAGCTTGAGAAAAGTCAGTGACGTAAGTTCCACTACAGGTCTTTGGCTGGCGTCTAGACAAAGCCCAAAAGCGGGGAAAGAGCCACCCCCGTGTCACTGAGCAAATGGGAAGGAACAAAGGGTACGGGGTACTACTCTTTTGATCGTGGGAAGGAGAACTGGGCCCTTATTACCTGGGCCCTTACCCGAGCTGAGCTGTCTCGCAGTCACAATACCGTCACAGGCAGGGTTCGCTATGCGTCTTTTTTTGTTTTAGTAGTGACGTCAAAAGCAACAAAGCAAATAGGGGCCTTCCCGGGGTTTGAGCCCCTGCCAGAAACAAAGGGATCGAGGGAATTGGGAGGGACCAAAGAGGAGCCTTGCAAGTTCCTCTCCAGTTCCCTGTACGAGGACCATCTGCTCCGCACACTGCCTGCCTTAGCAAACGGTCGCTGCTTCCTGCGTAAGAATCGGGCGTCCAAGCGGTCTCTTGTTTTAGCGGCAGGACCGTCTGAGAACCAACGAACCTCACACCACCAAGGCGCCAGCCAGGGTGGCGGTTCTGGGGTTCTCCTTCCTCTTTCATTCCGCTGCGACGCCAGCTCGCCAATTTCTTCGCATTTGCCTTTCTGCTCCTTATTTGGCTCTCTTCTGCTTGAAGCTCGTCATTACCTCTCTGCCCATGTAGTTTCTCCCCTGCATTATTTCTCGTCGACTTGTCCAACTCCTCGAGTCTTGTATTTTAGTTGTCTATCTCTCCACAGCAAGCCCAGTCGCCTGACATTTGCATCCCTTGCATCCTGGCATCGCAGTCTCCAAGACAACATCCATCGGCTGACTGCGGCCCGATTCATGCCTCCGTCTGGCTAATAGGTCGGCCGGATTGCACGACCAGGAGGTGTCCGTGTTTAATTCTTAGTTTACGCAGACCGCAAGCAGCTATTACCTAGCATCTACCAGCTGCGCCCGTCATCGATATTAGCCATGGCTGAGGACGACGCAGCAATCGAGATCACATACAGGTCGGCCGACATGCGGCCTCCCCTGTTTGTCGCCGGCTCGTTTTCGAATCCCCCGTGGACGCCATTGGAGATGAAGCACACCGAGACGGCCAGCGGAGAGAACGTGTTCACAAAGGCTGTCCTCGTCAAGCCGGGCACGACGATACAGTACAAGTTCCGCGTGGGCTTGGGCGACTGGTGGGTGCTCGACGAGAGCTTGCCCATAGTTACCGACAGCATAGGAAACCGGAACAACCTGCTGCGGATCATTGACCACAAAAGGTGAGCGAACTGTTCGATGGGATGACACGGAATGCCGCGAGGCCAAATATGCCAATATTAACACACCCATCTTCAGTGCCATTGCGGAAAAGCCGCCCACTCCTCCTCCCGACTCGCCACCTCTTCGCACCATTGACGTTAGCCAGTCCAATCTACAGTCCAATTTACGGGAACCGTTGCCGTCCTCGGCTCTCAAAGGACCAGTCGGGAGCCTGAAGCGAGAGCTCGGGGATCCTCTCCGCTCCGATGCCAGTACCCCAGACTTCGTGCGGACGACCATCGAAGTGGCCGATTCTGCCGCCCAAATCGATAGGTCGACGCCAGAGCCTGAGATATCTGATGAGGAAGCTGGCAGAGTTGGGCTCAGAAGGTTGTCGTCAACACCAATCTCTGAAGTGGCAGACACGGCGGCAGAGGTTGCCGACACGGCAGAGGTCCTCGACTCGTCAACTGATGTAAGGGCGGTCCTAGACAACAGTCATGAAGTTAGAACTGAACACTGAACACTGACCCTCTTATTATTTAGTTTCCACCAGCAGATATCGGACCCGAATTTCCCCACGAACGCCCCGGAGAAGACGACAACGGCCAAGATATTGCCCCTTTATTTGCATACGAGTTTGCCGGCGCCTACGACAGGCCGTTGAGCGTGAGCGGGAGTGAGTACGGTCCAGAACCGTATCCACCCCAGGAGCAAGACGAAGAGCCAGAGTTTGACCCAATGGATCCTACTCTGGAGAGGTTTCCCTCCAGTCGCGAGGAAATTCTAGAACGTGTTCGAACTATCGAAACCGGTCTGGACGAGGACCGACCGACGTTTGAAGGGTTTCCGGCGTCCCCCGTGGTGAGCCCAGGAAGAAAGAGCTCTGTCGATCTGGCCGGGGATTTCCTCTCTATTTCACCAACGGCAACTTCCAGCCGACTTCAGCCCAGCCGGCGTCCAGAGTCCCATAAGCATTCGGGCAGCAGGGACAGCTTTGTTCTAGATTCGGCACCGTCGCTGCAGTGCATTGTCGAAGAGGCCGCTGTGGATGACCAGAAAGGCCCACTTCTTTCGAAGGCGGCTGAAACGCGGCCGCTGTCGCTGGCTGTTTCGCCAAAAACAGCTGCGCGCGAGCTTCCGGTTGCACCTCACGGGAGCCCGATAATCGTGGTCCACGGAGCCGGTGCAGCCGACAACTCAAATCTTGCGTTAAGCGCCGCCACTGACGGCCATCCGGCCAGCCCGTTAGAGCCCGAACAAGACGGCAGACCCTCGTCGGCCACTGCTCAAGAAGATATTATCGAGCAGCCGCGAAGCGGTACCCCAGCATCCTATCACTCGACCGGCATTGAGGCTGCTAGGAACCCGAACTGGTTTGCAGCGTTCGTCAGGCTGATCTTTGTGGACTGGCTGGGCGGCTTTCTGGGACGCCTATTCCGTTGGCGACGGGCGGAATGAAATGGGGGCGAGGGGTGGAACGCGGCTAGCCTCGCTTGTTGAAAGACTGGAAACTGTGATGTTGTTTGCCAGCACATTTCTGTGCTTGATGATTTAGTGTTTCTCAGCATTCATTATTTGAAGATCATAATACGGAACGATGGCTCTCTGTAAGAAAAATGCATAGAAAAGAAAGGGAGACAAGAATGTTGCGTCAGTATTACGGAGCATTTGTACGTTTGCACAGGTATATGTCATAAAGCCAGGTAATGTGGGCCCTTTGGCTCACATCCGCATTTTTGGTCGCCATGGCAAAATTTCAAGCGTCTATGCCTGTAACCAACGTAGGGCAGAAATAGAGAGAGAAACCCACCAACTTGCGCTTTGCGCTTCAGCTCCTCGCACCAGAAGGCCCGCCTTCTGTGCCGTCGACATCGCGTTCCATTTACGCTACTCGACCTCTCTTCATTTCTACACCGTTTGCCTGCATTTTTGGACTGCGGCGCCGGCCATGTCTCTCCCACCGCAAGTAATCCAAGTCAAGCGCAAGCGCACAGAAGAGGGCCCCGTGCCGTCCTTCCTGCGTACGTGTCTCTGCTCCCGTCCCTTGCCGCCAACGAGTCATGTCTGACATGCCCTCTAGGAATTGAGCATACCACGAAGCGCCACCGCAGCGATGCCTTCCTCTACCGGCGACACGACCCCGTGGCTGCGGCCGCCCAGGCGGCCAAGGCCGCCGCCGACGATGCCGAATTGGCGTCCAGAACATCGCGGCCGCCCACGATCCAAGCCTCGAAGCCGGGTGATGAGAAACGCAAGCAGCGGGGCGATACTGCCAAGGACGAGCCGGCCGCGGCCGCGACACCTCTCGCTACGGTAAACGAAGCTGCGTCCGATGCTGTCACGACAACCCCGAGACCCATGACCGCCGCTCCCGCCGTGGGCGTGCCTGTGGCGGCAGAGCCCCGCCGATTCCACCTGTCGCGCGACTCGCTAATGGCCGCACACAGCGGCGCCGCATCCGTGCTGGGCGTGGCCGGCGTGCGAAAGCGAGCGCGCTACGGCGCCAACGGACAGCTGCCCGCAGAGCCTGCCGTCTTTGTGGAGCGGAGCAAGCGCCAAAAGCGAGGGGATGCGATAAGAAAGCGCCGGAGGAACCGTGATGGGAAGAGCGCAGCGACACCACACGCAGGGGGCAGTGGCGGCGTGCCGAAGACAATAATAGCCGACGACGTTGTTCTGCCATCCTCCAGTGCGCCGACAGCAGCAACACCTCTTCCCAAGCGACCTGGCTGGAGGGGACCGCCCAAGAAGCCGGCAAGCGGCACATCAACGGGCGGCACTTCTACGCCAACTGTGGCAGTAGCAGATGAGGCGACTGCAGCTGCTTCTGACGATGCCGATGCCGACACCGGTGTGGCCGACGTCACGGACACGCAGGGAAGGACGCCGGCGCTCCCGCTGTCCCTGAGCAACCGGCAGTGGGACACCGACATGGACCAGCTGGCGCGAGAGATGAACGACTACACGCTGGAGATCATCGGCCGCAACCTGGCGCAGATGGAGCAGGAAGCCCGGGCAGCTGACGCGAAGCGCAAGGCAGACCGCCAGAGGGGCGAGATGTCGAAGCTGGCGGTCGAGCGGCGGCGAGCCGCATACGCCAAGTACAAACCGAAGCCGGGCTTACGGTATGCGGAGCGACGGGCTTTGGCCCACGACGGGGAGAGTGAGGCGGCAGGCAGCGACGAGGCAGCCGCCGCCTCTGACCTGAGCGACGATGAAGGGGAGGGGGGTGGCGACGGCAACAACGACGCCAGCGAGACGGACGACGACGATTATGTCACCGAAACATATGTCCGCATCCCGGGCCACGAGGCAGCCAAGGCCCAAGCGGGTGGAGCAGCTCTGCCAGGCAGCGTCGGATTGCTCGTGTTCGACAACGAGCCGGACTTGGAGTTCTTCTACGGGGTGGAGGAAGACAGCGAGGAAGAGGACGAGGACGACGAAGACGAGAATGGTACGTGTCGTCCCTGTCTTGTGACTTCTCTCCACTTGTTCGTTTCGAAAACCCAGCTAACCAATACAGCCGAAAATCACTACACACACGACTACCCCGAGGACGAGGTGTCGTCTGACGACGAGTTTGACCGGGACCCGTACCACTACCGCACAGGCAATGCCTCGGATCTGGAAGCGTTTGTGGAGAGCGATGCGGACGACGACGATGGCGAGGGCCGTCGCGGCAGAGGCGATGACGGAAGCGTCCATCCACCGAATGTGCGGCTCACCAAGCCCGGCGATCTGTGAAGGCCGCTGTTTGTTGGCACCAGCGATGTAGACATATGAGATATGATCGAAAACACTGCATACAAACGGCACGGGACTGTCGATTGAGATGCATTTTCGTCGAGATTGCAATAGACGTGTATCACATTTCACATTTTGCCGTCACAATGAACTGCATGCATTCGTTTGTTATATCAACAGTTATATTTGACAAGTCGATCTCTTCGTAAATAGCAAAACCCCTTCCTCTTCATCCATCAAAAACCATTTTCCCGTAAACACATTATCGTACATTTAGCAATGACATTGCTCCTCATGTTTTTCTCTCGAAGAGAGAATATACCATTATCCAGGGTCCCATCATACACATATCCATCATGTTTTCAGATATGAACGCGAAATAACAAGATAAAAAGGAAACCAAAAATACAAAGTCAAAAAAAGAACACAAACAAAAAATGGTTTGGGGAAAAAGGGCTGAACCAAAAGCTTGCTTCTGCTCACAGTGACATGTATGAAGCATGGAAAACAAGACTTTTGAACAGAACGAAGGAAAGAAAATGACGAGGGAAACAAAAGAACAAGGAAACCAGAGTGCCGCAGAAGACAACGTATAGGGGAATAAAACTCGAAAAAGAAAATGGTAATGGAACTAGTAGTACAGCGCAGACAGGAAAATAAGCTGGCAAGAGACTTAATCCTTGTTGCGGATGAGGATGCCCGTCTCCGGGTCATCGCTGCCGGGGTGCCAGGCGGCAAGGCCGCGCTGAACACGCTGCATGTTGCGCTCATAAGCTGGTGATTGTGTTAGCAACAAGAAAGATAATGAAGCAGGGAGAGAAAAACGAGATAGAACATACCACGCTGGCGAGCCAGGGCCTTGTCGTCCTCCGACACAAACCAGTAGTCGTAGTAGGCAACGCGCTCCGGGAAGTAGAGCACCAGGTGGACGCGCGTGTCGTCCGGGCTGACGCCGCCCTTGCCGGCGGACGCCGCGCCAGCAGAAGCACCAGCAGCAGCGGCACCGGCGACGCTGTTGAGCCGCCGCATCTTCTTGCGGCTCTTGTCGTCGCGCACCATCACCTCGGTGAACACCTGCTTGCCGGTCGGGCCGTCAAACACCAGCTGGCCCGCCTCGTCCAGCAGCGGCAGGGCCAGCCGCTGGCGGTAGTACGAGGCTTGCAGCCCAGGCGTCGTGCGCTCGGGGCGGGCCCGGTAGCGGTCCATGGCGGCCTTGCTGTCGACGCTGGCGGCGGCGCCCATGTGCATGTAGTCCAGGTCGGCGTACTGGCGCAGGCGCGGCAGGGCCGCGTTGAACGACGCCGTGACGTCGTCCCAGGCGCGGTTCTTGGTGGTGCGCTGGTACATGATAAAGTCCAGCTCGGCCGTCTCGTACTTGACGTTGCAGTGCGGCTTGGGCAGCGGCGCCGCCCTCTTGATGGGCGACGACGACTGGGACGACGGCGACGACGACGACGACAGCCGGTCCTTGCGGCCGTCCAGCTTGGCAGCCATGCGGGGACTCAGGTTCAGGCTCGACCGGTTGCGGCCGAAGGCGCTCGGCAGTGTCAGCGGCGAGACCGGCGTCAGGGGTTCCCGCGAGAGGCCCGGCGGCGGCAGGGTCACGACCGTCGTGGCAATGTTCTCCATGCGGTGGGGAGGCATGGGTGCCGCCGCCGGCTGCGGCAGCTCGTACTGGCGGTAGCGCGACTGGTAGGCGGCATGGGGTTGGTAGGGCTGCTGGCGCTGCTGCTGCATGGAGGCAGAGAACGACTGGGGCGGCGTCGGCAGGGTGATGGTCGGCTTGTAGCAGTACTCACTAGGAGAGCCAGCGTCGGTGGGCGACTGGGGTGGCGAGGGCATGCCATTGGGGCCGGCGGGCCCCTGGCTGCGAGAGGAGCAGAAGTAGTTCTGCTCGTACGTGGAAAAGGGGCTCTGGTGTTTGTGATGGTGGCTGTGGTGAGTGTGGGACGGGCTCGCGTCGGCGTGGACAATGCTCTTCCGCCACGCGTCATAGGGAGGAGGGGGAGGGCCAGATGGCGAGGGCATGTGTGCGTATTGGGTGACGGGGGACGCGGGCTGGTCGTCTTTGGCCGACGAGCCAAGCGTGAAGGAAGATCTGACACTGCTCGACGAGAACGACAGAGCTGGCGTCATAGGGCCCGAGGCGGTTTCCGCCTCCACGTCGACCTCGTCAGTGCCGCTACCGTTGCTGTTCTTGGGGGGTGCAATGCCGCTCTCCGACCGCCAGCTCTGCAACATGATGTTTGTCTGCTGCATGCTAGGGAGGGCAACCTCGGAAGGCTTGACATCGTCATCGTCTATATCACCCGGTTAACATCATGGTTACGTCTGCAGCGGGCAGTGATGATAGCAAGACAGGCAAGCTCAAATACAACTTACGCATCGAGATACTAGGTCGTGGAGAATCAGCTGGAGAGCCGTTGCCGGCGTCCGAGGACACTTCCGATGCCGCGGTTGTCTCCTTGGCAAGAAGTCCGGTCATGTAGAGCGTGGCGAGGATGTCGGCGGCCGACCGATCTTTGTCGTCCAAGTACCGGCCGAAAATGTTCTGCAGGGCAGCCTGGTTTTCTGCGGGCGTTACCGGCTCCGGTGTGGGCGAGGTGGCAGCAGACGGCGAGGCGTTTTCCTGGCGCTTCTTCTGCTTCTCGATCTTCCGCTCTTCGTGCTTGGCCCGCTTCACAGCCATAAATCGTGCAGCCAGCTTGCTGCTCCGGTTCTTCATAGGGATGAGAGCCTGGGACTTGAGACGGCGCTGGTGACCATGCTGCAGGATAGCAGCCGCCGTAGTCTTCAGAGCCATTGTGGAATGTAGGAGCCCTTGTTGCCAAGGCAGGAGGAAGGACAATACAAAAAAAAATTGGGCGAAACAAGAGCCGTTTGGAACGACCAACACGGAGTGAGAAGAAGGGGAATGTCCACCGGAACGTGGAGTGTGGAGTGCTAAAGACAAGAAAAACAACAGACAAGACAGAAGGGATAAGGCGGAGGAGGAGGAGGAAGAAGGATCAAGTCTAGGGAGACAGGGAAGAAGAATCTAAAGAATGAAAAGCAAAAACAGGAACGAGAAATGGAGATGGGCAACAAGGGAGCGGGCGAGCGTTGGATATAAAATAGACGATGTGGGTTTGTTCGAGAGAGGGACAGGAGACTGGAGGCCAAGACAGCTCCAAGGAGGTGAGGAGTGAAAATACGGTACGATGAAGAAGAAGAACAAGGACCACGATTAAAAATAAAGAGATGACGAGAGAGGCCGGCCCACAAAACAACTGGAGGCAGGGCCAGGGCAGATCAGATGGGGCGGATCGACGAGGGAGTGGGTCGAGGTCGAGACCAGGGGGGAGGGGGGGGGTGCTGGATGCAAAGAAGACCAGAGAGACAGGCAAAGCTGAACTGAAGGAGGTGTAGGGGGGTGTTTATTCTCGGCACACAGACTTTCGTGCTCACCAGCAGGCAAGGACATGGTCTCAGGGGATCCATCCCAGGATGAAGAAGCGGAGTGGAGATGCTGGCAGAGAGATACCAGGAGAGATACAGACCTCGTGTGCAGAGGGGCGACGTCCTCGAGGACGAGATATCTGGCTCTTGGAGAGAAATTGTTCTCGAGAAGGAGGGGGAGATCGTCATCCAGGAGGATCCTTGGCTGATGGCCGTCTCGTCCATGGATGTTTTCTCGCCTCGAGCCTCAAGCCTCTCGCATCTCGTTTCCCGTCTGTTTCTTTTCTTTTTGCTTCTTTTTTCCTCTTCCCTTACGGCCGTGCATGCGTGTGTGCTTGGAGGTGCGTGTGCATGCATGCGTCTGTGCTTACACACGGGCAATATACCAGAGTCAGGAGGCAAAGCCGTGCGAACACGAGAGGTATTTCTGGCGCCGAGGCTACGGAGCAGATGCGAGAATAAAAATAAGTAGAATATAAAAACAAAAGCAACAGGCAAAATCAAAAGGCGGAAAGCAAAAAGCAAAAAAAAATCACAGCCGACGTCGAGCTGCTTCTCGCAGAACGGGACACCAGCGTTCCGTGCAGGTCACACTCCAGGTACTTCTTGGCTTGTATAGCCAACTCCATGCACCGGTGTAGCCTTATCGTAATTGCCTCCCCCCTTCCTTTTGTTTTGTGTTTGTGTCCCTTGTGTCGCCTCTGTTTTCTGTTTCTTCCCCCCCGTGCCCCCCTTTTCCCCGTATTTATCTCTCTTTTCGTCCTTTTCCCTGCAGAGTGCCTGGCAGGGTCTCACAGAATAGGAAATTTCTTCGCCAGATTGGGATAGGAAAGGAGACGGACATCTTGGCCCCTCCGGCGTGGTGACAATGGGCTGTAAGGGATGAGCACGAAGGTCGGACGAAAAAGCGAGTATTGAGAGAGAAGCGGAAAAGCAGATCGGAGTCCCCAGCAAAATTAAGAAAAATACAGACTACTGGTCACCACCACGCACCGCTCTGCTTCGCCCGCAAGAGCAATAATGACATGCAGACTCTGATACGGAGTAATTAATACGTTGTAAGACTCGCCGCTCGAGGCACCAAGAAAGCAGCCTTCTTGGGGATGCAGATGATGGGCAGGGGATAGGGCGACAGGGGGGGGCAGAGAGGGAAAAGGGCGGGGACAGCTCTGGTGTGTGTGCTACGGAGTACCCGCACCGCGCAGGACAGGGGAGCAGGGAAGGGGAGGGGCTGGTTTGCCGATCATCTGCACTGGTGGAGACTGCAAGACAAGCGTGGTTGGTGGGAACGAGAGAGTGCAGGATGTGTGTCTAGGACGCCTCGAGTAGTTGCAGGCAAAAGTGACAGAATGCTGGGACTGGACGAGGAGGCAGACGGCGTGGAAGGCGAGGCGGATGAGGGACGACGACGACGACGACGACGACAGCAGGGCATCATGCAATCAGGGGCGGGCGGGAAGGGGCTAGGGCAGAGAGCTTGAGACAGGAACAATATTCAAAAGCAAGACAGAAAGGCAGTACAACTACGGAGTAGATAATTACGGATGCGCCGTAGATAATCGTTAACAACGTTAATCAAACAAAAGGACAAAGGGACACCCAGCAGCGTGGGCAAGGGTCGAGACAGAGGAAGACCAGACCTCGGGGACAAGGGGAGGTGGTATCAGGGCCATCCGAATTACGGGGAACGGGGTGGGATGGGAGACTGGGATGCAGAAGAGCTGAAATGACATGCGGATGACGAGGCGCGGGCCAGAGAGCAACAGATAATACCACCACACAGGTACAAAACCCATTGTGCTGGAGGCCTGGCAGATGCTCGTATCGTATACTCGTCCAGGGGGGGGGGGGGGCTAGAGCACACACATCCGGTACTTTCAGCTTCCGGGTCCTGGCAGAAGCGAGGGCGACGGCGCGGCGAGCCAACGGCAAGACGAGACGAAGGAGGGCCTGTTAGACATAAGACGCCACGGCGGAACCGTCTGGCTCTAGGTCGGCCGCGGCTCGCTGCCCTGGTTCCTCCTGGTGGGCAAAGGCCTAGCGCGGGCTGGCTAGCTGGAGCAGGGCCGCAAGGGGGGGGAGCCGAAGTGGATAAGTGTGTAGGAAGGGGAGGTATCTGGAGACAAGAGAAGAGAGAAAGGAGAGAAGGAAAAACACCGTGATGCGGGAGGCTTGTTCTTGTTCCTGGCCAGTCTCGCAGGTCGGCAGCACGGCAGACAAGCACCACAGCATCTTCTGCAGGAGCCGGCGCAGGGCCCGCGGGCAGGGCGCCGCCGAAAAAGGGGAAAGGGGACAGGAACCCGGCCTGTCAAGCGTACAATCTTGTTCTTCCCTTGCGTCGTTGCGTCGTCTCGTCGTCTTGTCGTCTTGTCATCGTCTCGTCGTCGTCTCGTCGTCGTCTCGTCGTCGTCTCGTCGTCGTTTCGCCCCCCGCCGGCCCCTGTTGATGCCCGCTAGAGAAAGACGACACACAGCCCGGAGGCCCGAAGAAGCAATATGGACAGACGAAAAGAATCAAAGGCCGGCGGCGCTATGCCTACTCGAGCGAGGAATTCCAAATTCACGGTGGACTGGGTGTGTGGGGACAGGCCGAAAAACAAGGAGTCAGATCGCCGACCTGGAGAAGAGGAGGTGCCCGGGTGGAGGGCCTCGTCGATTTCGTCGTTTTTGCGTTGCTTTTTTCTTTTCTTTTTCTTCTTTTTCTTCTTTTTCTGTCATTTTTGGTTTCTGTCTGCATCGTCCGTCTGCATTGTTCTGATTTGAGGTTTTATCTTGCACGCATTTTTCTATTTCCTGGCACCAAACTCGTACCTCCGTGCTCAGTTTTATTTTGTCTACTCTTGTTTATTTTATTTTGTCTCTTTTGTCCTCGTCACGAACCTGGTCTGCTCGAGTCTCCTCTCCACTCCCACTTCCCGTCTTCCCTGTCCCCTGTCTCTCGTACTGCGGCCTCTGACAGCCAAGGGGACAAGCACGACATGGGCGGCGAGATGCCTGCTGCGGCGTATCTCTCGCTTGTCCCTGTCGTCGCTGGCTCTGGGGGATCGATGGGCCGTGCTGGGAAGTGGCCTGGTCACGAAATAGAGATTGCTCGGCTACGGGTGATCACCGCCCAGGGTCGACCGTCGCCCCGGCCGCGCTCAGATCACGAGATTTACGCAGCAAGATGGGTAGGAGGTCAATTCCTGCCACAGGACCAGGCCAGGCTTCACCGATTTCAATATCGAATCTCGCCGTCGTCTGCCAGCGTCCGTGGCCTCACATGGGGCACGGCCTGCTGTGTAACAATTCTCTGTTCTGCATCACCTGTCGTGCACCGACCGCTTGCTGCCGGGCCACCCTCCAAGCTCCCAGGCGGCCCTCGGTGCCAGCGTTGCATCAACACTGTCATTGTGCACTGGCGCACGGCGGGCGCACGGCGGGCGTACGGCGGGGTGGAGGCTGTTGGTAATTTGGAATTCGGCCTTGGACTAGACACAACAAGTACCCTGGTTTTTCGACCCGAACAAGACATGACCTGTCGACTGTTGGGTCCGTACTGAGCAACTGATAAGCGCTGCGGTGGTCCATTTCTGCAGCTCGCTTTGTCAGGAGAACAGAAGAGGGAAAGAGGGAGGGGACAATCCCTTTTGGTCCAAGAAAAAGCCTCCTACGTCGCAGTAAATTACTCCGTACGTCGTATTTGTGCCTGGGCCCTCCTCTCCCCTCACCGTCGCCCCTGTTTTTTTCCCACTGCGGGTACTCGTCTATAACCGTAGCGTTGCTTCCGCGCTGCGCGCTATTGCCTGCTCCAGCATAGCCGTGGCGCCGCCCTCCTCCACTGCTCCGTAAATACCGTGCCGTCGACCAATCTGCACAGAGACGCGAGCTGTCCTCTGATGCCGAGACGAGCTTGCAAGGCCGCTAACTTATGCACGCTCAGCGCCGGACAAGGGGGCCCAGGGGGGCAGCTTCTTATCCTAGAGCCGACGGAGCATCGACATCGACCCGCCGGGGAACGCAGGACAGCATTCACATGCCAGCGCAGCGCTTTTCTGTCCAGAATGCCATCCTTAGAATGAGATACCCGAGGACTTCCCTTGCGGAGTGTTGTGTGGTATTCGAGGCTTATCCGCGCCTGCAGCGGTAGCAGATGTTACAGTATGCACCGGGCCAGGGTGCTAGCAAGATAGACGTCGGCATTTGCTCTGCCAAGAAGATTAACCGAGCACGGTGGCTGTAAGATACGATGCACAGCGATGCACCCTACAGGGTGCGATGCGAGCAATCTGTACATGTTTCGCGTATCGCAGTATTCAGCCGGCCGCTAGCTGTTCGTCGTTTGTGCTTCGTTGGATGTTTATTTTTCGGTCGGTTGGGGCCACTCGTTCGATCACACCATATTATGGTCCGTATGCAGCGGCTCGTTGCCTCGTATTAACTCATGGTGCTTTTCTGCCTGTGGCAGGTCCGCCTTTTCTATCATTTTTGTTTTGTAAGATACCTTGCTTCTCCTCCCTTGCGGCGGAATATTTGCGCCGTATCTTCAGTTCTTCTGTCTGGGGTGGAGGGCTGCCTCGAGAGAGGAAGGTGATAGCTAGCGCGGGACCGGACCGTAGTCGAGGGCGGACGAATAGCGCACAGCTGCTACTCCACAGCTGCCAAAGCTAGCACGGCGACTGGACCATCTTGTGATCTGCTTCGTTCCGCTGAAGCGAGGTGCTAAGAGACAATGGCGCGTGTGCTATGCTCGAGATGTGCAAGGGGAGAGGGGGGGGCCCCAATGCAACCGCCTCACAACTTCGGCACAGACATAAAATAGCGTATCTTACCACCGCCGCCGCTGATTGCTTCGGTAGTCTGTCTTCTCTGACCGGTTGAAAAGGGCTAAATGACGTGCACACACGCGAAGGCTTCGGCCAGAGATTGGATGCCCTTCGGCTCTCTGATCTGGTACCGACGGCAGGCCGTTGAAGAACAACGGTGGGAACGCGAACGACAACATCTGCTGTCGACAGAGCCCTGGGTGGCCGCATTCATCGGCGAGGTAGGGCTAGGCCGGCCTTCAGGGACATGTAGTAAAACAATCCGACGATGCGGTGCAGTGTAGCATTCGGGTAGGACCTAAGAGGAAACCTAAATCCATTCTCCTGGCAAGGGAAGGTGCCCATGCAGCTGCAGCAGACCCTGCATCACAGAAAGGGTGAGGGCGAGTCAACAATAAATCAAGGCTACAGGGCTGTGGGAAAAGGAGAGGGGAGGAGGCCAGCAGGGAGGGATAAGAGAGAAAGGGAAAAAGGGAGACAGGAAGTCGGCAGGACAGCCAGCCCAGATCGACAGCCAAGCGTCCCTTCTCAGGAACGTTATGCAGGTGAGCGCTCACCCGGGGCGGAACCAACAACCCAACCACCTCGAAGCATACCGCGGCCTACGGAGTACGTCGTGGTCACCTTGCTGCCGATGACCAGCGAGAGAATGTGAGCCGGCGAAGGTGAGAGTGGGCTGGAGGCAGAGGAAGAAGACGAAAAACTCGGTCGACCGAAGGAAAAACCCTGGAAGGCCGTCGTGAGTGATGGCGGCGACGGTAGTCGCGCTGGTGGTGTGGCGCCGGTGGGTGCGCATCTACGGACGCCGTCCAGTAGGAGGAGGGCGCGGCTGAGGTCCGGAGCCCGCTAGGTCAGCCTTCCGGAGAATTATGACCAATAAGAGAGCCGAATTGGAAAGCTAGCAACTTGGCGGGTACATGTACTTCAATATTCAAATATAATTGTGCGTGTTAAAAGTACCGATACTTTAATGATTAACACCGCCAAAATTAAGCTTGCGTCTCATTGGCTGCCAGTGCAGAGTCCAAATGACGGATCCACTGGCCAAGCATTGGGATGCTCAGCTCGCTGGAGCGCAGTACCAGGCGGGCGGAGGGAGGGGGAGGGAGGAAGAGGAGCCTTGTCTTCGCGTCCACGCCGCATACGTCGGTGCCAGCCAAGAGTGCGTGTTGGTAATTACACCGCGCAGTGCCCGTAATTAACAGCACTGCCTGTGCCTGGCTGTGGCTGTATGTCTTACCACGGATGTTGCTGGGCGGGAGGGCTTGTGTGCGCTGGAGGTTTTTCTTCTTTTCATTTTTTCTTTTCGATTTGTTTCTGCGGCCTCTTGTTGTCAGCTCTGGTCTTTCTCCTTTCTTTTGCCCTCTCCCCTTTCCTTCCCTTGCGTGTCTTTTCCCCTGGATATCCGAGACCTCAATGCAACCACAAGGAGCAAATTAAGCAAACATGGCACAACAAACCTGAGGGGGGGAGGCTTTTCTCGGCCACTGCCGCCGATCGCTCCCCGCCTGAGCATAGATGGTCTCAGCTTGGATGCAGGCAACAAAGGCCAGTCCGGTTTTGAGGCCAGTCGAGACGCAAGACACCGGAGACAACGGCCCCTTAGCCTACGACTAGAGAAGGGGAGGACAGCAGGAGGCGTAAGAGGAAAGCAAGCAGACACAGATATGAGGCAGCCAACGCTGGGGGGGGTACGGGGTGGTGGCACTCGCAGGCACACAGAGGAGAAAAGAAGAACAAGAAAAAGCAAAATCAGCTCTTACGCGGACTAACAACAACGCCACACATTAGCGTGCAGAGGGATAGGGGAGGAGAGACATCACGACCAGCATCGAGCTGTACAACAAAAAGAGAAAAAAAACGCAAATATGCCATTTCCGCCGAGCTCAGCATGGAAACGTCTGGCGTTGTGGCCATCCTCTTTGCCCTTCCCCTTGTCCTGAATCCTGCGGTCGTTTGGACTGCGACCTAGAGACAAAACTCCGCCTCGGAGCAGAATAGCAACACCCAACTGCCGCTAATGTCTAGGAGCTATGATGCGCTATCATGTGGAAATATAATTCTCGCGAGAATCAACGGAGTGAGAGCAGAATAGGCAATAAGCCGCTGCTCATACGGACACGCCGTCGTATCAGGGGCGCTCACCATCTCATCTCGTACCTGGCTCTAGTGTCGACAGGGAACACGCTGGGGTAGGTAGCACTGCGAGCATATTTTCCGACCCAAGACATGCTTCCTGTGTTACTCGGTTATTCTCCTTTTCCCCCAGTATCTCAAGATATACGGGGTATGAGAGAGTTTGAGCTGCAGAAGTTGCTTCTTGTAGAATACCTCTGCATTGTACGAGCAGCGGACGAAGCCAGCGATGATTTTCCGATGCAGCCGTATTGCGGCTGTTGCAACAGGCTATGTCCTACTAGAGCAGGATGGGTGCGTATTCCAAAGGACGAAGAAATTATGCAAACACGAAGCAGAAAATTCTCTCCACGGCATATTTGCCGAGAGAAGCAACTGAAAGTCCATGACGCAATCAATACAGCAAATGAAAGCACTCTTAGGGGAACATGCAGGGCCACGGAGATTTCTCTGAGATTGAGATTTTGGCAGTTGTGGCGTGTCCCTTACTTCCCACATCTGGAGCAATTTCAAAAGACCATCGTCATCGGTTTTTGTGTCCCTTTTAGCCTTTTCAAAAAGAGAATAGTGGCAGTAAACGAGCCATAACAGACAGAGTACAAAAAAAAGACGTTGTCTCACTCTCCCCTCAGAAAGCTGCGAGGTACAGTAGTTACTTGAAACTTTCTTAACGTCGGCTCTGAACAAACTGCTCCTTTCCCTCCTGCAGCAGGAGAAAACCGGACTGTGGAAAAAAGACAAGACAGGCAAAAAAAAAAGTAGCAAACCAGGAGAGCATGACAAGTTAGAAAATGACAATGCAGATACGATTAAAAAAGAAGAAGAAAAGAGAGTTGCCACCGCATATTACAGGCTAACTAAGAGCTCGTAAGGACTCATTTGTCTTGCCTCTATCTATGTATGTGTGCCCATATGTGTCAAGCTGGCAGTGTCTGTGGCGATGGCTTGGTTCCTATTCGTAAGTGTGGCAACTCTAGTTTCTGCATACATCATGCCCTGCTCCTTGCAAATAAAAAAAGAAGAGGGTAGGCGTGCAAGAAAACAAAAGTTAGGAGAAGAGAGAGAGATGTATGTCTCACTTAGGAATGTGATTCAGCCTTAGCGGCCACACAGCAGCTGGAAAAGCGACTAGATTGGAGGACATCTCCTCTCTTTTTGTTTTCTTGCGGAGAGAGGCAACCGGTGTACTCGACAAACGCAGTCACATATCATTTTTCATGCACACGCAGCGCCTCTCGCCTGTGCAGTAGGCTACGGAGTACATGATGCGAATATCGACCCTCCGCCCCCTCCCCCCCTCGTATCTGGTCAGAGTCGAGGACTCGGCTTGCCGCCATCGCCATCGCCATCTCCATTGCCACCGCCAACGCCAGCTGAACTGCTCGAGCTGCCTCCAACCCCCTGCAGTGGTCGCGATTTTGCCAGCGTCCGGCCTGCCGATCTCCCCTCAACCACAACCCCAAGCGCGAGTCCCGCATCAACGATGGGGCCGCTTTGCCGTTCCACAGCAGCGAACGACTCGTCGTCACCACTAAAGCGCCTGCATATTTTGGTCAAATTATGCCTTGTTAGCTCTCACTCTTTTCGTCGTTCTGTGAGACGAGACATTTTGGACAGAAAAATGCAGGTACCCATTGGGCCACTAAGCCCTGTCTGCTCGTTTCTTGCTTCGCATTTGCCCTCTCCTTGCTTGCAAACTTGCAAGAACATGGCGTGTCATGCGAGATAACATGCATGACACGAGTCCTTCCGACGGGTATTTTTTTCTTTCTTCGCAAAGCTGCCCGTCCCTGTCTCTGCGTGTGGGTATGGAGCAAGCGTGTGACAAAAAAAGTCTGAGAAAGAGGGGAGATACAAGAGAGAGAGAGAGAAGGATAGAGAAGGAGACTTGGCAAAAAAGAGAAGGGTGGAGAACGGATAGAGAGAGAGAGAGAGAGAGAGAGAGAGAGAGAGAGACCCACCATCCTCGTTCTCCGCCCTCGCTGAGGAAGCTGCAGTCGCAGTTCTCTTCGCAGTCCCAACCACCGCCGACTCCCCGTCCGCCTATCCATGCCTGGACAGCCAGTGTATGGAACTGATCGTCCCATGGCGGCACGTGGCTGGAGAGACTGCTGGACTCTTGGGGATGCCTCTGCCGCTGTTGCTGCTGCTGTTGTTGCTGCCGCTGTTGCTGCCGTAGTTCCTCACCGCATGCCAGTGCTGACGACAGTCTCCGCCTAAAAACGCTGAGGCCACACGTGAAGGCACCAAAATCTTCCGTCGCGACATCGTGCGGTAGGTTGCCGGTGAGAGCACGACCCATTGCAATTATGGGCGCCGCATGAGAGCAGACCAAGATGGCCCGCACGCCCTCGGCATCGCACTGGCGAATGATGTGTGCCAGGGTGGCCGCCATGCGGGCGTGCAGCTGTGCCATAGACTCGCCGTTCCGCGGCGGGACAATGCCTGAGGTTTGATAGTCTGGGTTGATCCATGGAAAAAACTTGTCGCGCAGAAGTGGCAGCGGCGCCGGCTGAGGCTGCTCGAACGGCGCCGGTCCGAACCAGTCTACCAGCCCAGGGTCACATCGGACGGTCCACCAGGGTATACCGCCCTCACCTTCGCTGCGGGCCGCCCCTCCCTCCGCATCACTTACTGTCTCGACAAATGGCTGGACCGTCTGCAGGCAACGGTAATAGGGGCTGCAATAGATGCGCTCCACGGGCAGCTGGCCGAGACGGGCATCCGTAGGCACGCGGGTCAGGTGCGCGGCCAGCTCCCGGGCTTGATTAACGCCGTGCGACGTCAGTGCCGGATCGGCGGGAATGCCTGTCGGCGACCGCACAAATGCCGTGTAGTCGCCTGTTGTCGGGTTGACAACCCAATTGGAGCGGAACTGTTTGGATTTGGGGTTCCCAGTCAGCGAGGCGCGCGCTTGCAGTCATAGCTCAGACTCTCTGCCCCCTTTCATCAACAGCAACCCTTGCCCTCGCCAGCGAAAAGACTTACACCATGGCGGGTGATGTATATGCATTCGAGGGTCATTATAAGCGCGCTGGATTTGCCTCGTGCCAAAGGAGGAAACAAGGCAAAGAGAGGGGTGGGGAAATGGCGAAAGAAGAAACGCGCCTTCTTCACCTGCTTAACATTGCCTTTCTGTTTTTTTATGTAGTAGGAGGAGAGGAAGATAGACAGAGTGGTAAGGATGCGAATGAGCGATAGGAGGCCGAAACTACCTCGGTCGAGCGTCATATCACGTGTTGCTCTTCGATGTGTTAGTGTGAGTAAGATCATGTGACTTTAGCTATCCTTTCTCATACGGACGATGAAAAGAGACAACAGAAATAAATGAGAACGTCACAAAATATAATATCCTATCTTTAATTTTTATTATATGGTCTATCGTATTAGCTTGCGTTCCTTCTCGTCTTCTCGCTCTAACCATAGCAAAGTCGATGTTGCGGCTTGGTTGTACAAATATACCATATAATGCCATCCCAGACCAAAACAGAAATATATTACACTTTACTCGGTTGTACAATCCAAGAAGGAAAACTGTTGTTTTTGTTGTTGTATTATACTCCTATTGAACTATTTCATAGCTATCCATTACAACCATGAAATCACATGATGAAAACCCGGTAGTACTAGGAGGAAAGCCTTGCTCCCTCAAAGCAGGATACGGTGGTGGTGAAAATGTCTTATGGTGAGAGTAGGGGTAGCTACACACTACCTACCATTGTTGGACTCCTCCCCTTCTCCTTACGGCATAGCTAGTAGTCTGGAAGAGGAAATAAGTTCATCATAAAATAGAGTTCGACACAGAATAAAAATCAAATACAAATCTGTATATAAATCGGCAGACGTTACTGTGATATTTTTCTTACTTTTCTTTTTCTTTCTTTAAAGACTGCCTTATCCGTCCTAAAAGCAAAACCCGTCTCGACATACGCGTCAACCGTATCTTTATAACAAAAGTTTTATTCAAACTCAGGATGTCTGGTATGTTTCCATCCCACGCCTCTTATGGAAGCCACTTTTTTTTCTCCCGTTCCATAATGGCAAAACATAGAAGACACAACGACAAGGGCCAACTGGCATTGTCTATTTGCAACAGCCGAAGGCCAAACCGTCGCGGTGATGGGCGTGCGACGGCGATCGGCCAGGCTGGAAAATACCTCGCGGCCTATTGCCACTTTTGAGTATGTATGAGTTGAAATTGGACTTGGAAAGCATGAGAAGAATTGAGGCACAGCCTAGGCATATGCCCGCCCTCCTGGGCCGGGGTCCAAACGAAGACGTACTCTTTGTGACGGTGGACAATGCCATGCTGGTGAACCAGTTTGTGCAGTGGCTCCGAGCCAATGCAGGATGCATGAGCGACAGGTGATTTGCCTCATTCGTCAGATATTTTGCAGAAAACGTCCGACGAAGTTGAACCCGACATCCTCGGGAGAGCACTAAGGGGGAGATAAGAGGTGGGTGAGGTTATGGCGATGTCGGGGTAGTATAAAGGGTAAGAGAGGGAAATCATTATCGTCACGGGCCTGCGCTTTGCGCACGCCTACCAGTATTCTTTTATCGCCATTTTATATTAACTTTTACTAGCGCCTACATGCTTGAGGTGAACGACGGCGACGGTGACTTAATGAAGACGACGTCCCAGGCTGCTGCCACCGGAAAGGTAAGTGATATGTCCGGCCCTAGCACTTTCTTTTTCAGACGTGCGCAGCTAATCCTCGAAGAAAAATGAAAGGCAAAAGAAGAAACGTAGAAAAGAAGAAGAGAGAGAATCCCACGGTATCGATTAAAAGAAAGAGGCAAAGGAGAACGGAAGGGCTGCCAAACGCAGAGGCCGGAAGAGAATGACCAAAAAAACATAAGACGCTGGTTATGATGAAAGTTGAGGTTCTATAAACTGGAAATAGGAAACATATAATCTGTACTGCTGTGAGTTGTCCTCCCTCTTCCCTTGACGAAGACCTGTTTTCAAACTCTCGGATGTAAGGCTTACACCGCCTTCCGGAAATAGAAGAAAAGGCCACCTTGGTGTCTTTTTTTACTGACGCGACCTTTGAATCAGCGAGGTACCAGGCCTCGCAGCGGGGGGTCACGTGGATGACCGTCCACTGTTGAAATAATATACAGCTCATTCAGCACTTGCCCCAGGGGATCTTAAGTATTACCCTGTTGCCAGCTGGCGCATCGACAATTCCTCGCAGGCGCATGGCTTTGAACCGATCATCTGCCTCGTCACTCGTTTCTTGCTTTCGTCTAACACTCTTTCTTCTGTTTCTGGTTCTGATTGCCGCCTTCTGTCGCACACTATAGCAAATCCAAGAACCGCTGGCGGTACTCTTTTCTCTTGTGCCATTCTGCTGCCCGCAAGTTTCGTCCTGTTCCGTGCACCACATTCTTGGCCATGGCGCGAACGAAGCAGGCCGCGCCTGTCCGTCGCGAACCGTCGTCCGAGTACGTGAGCAAGAATGACAGAGAGTCGGCCTTGTTAGCGAAGCAGCGGGAAACGAACGGCCACGCAGTTGCTGCTGCGGGCGCATCGAATGGGTCAGCAAACGGCACGGCCTTGGCTGGTGAAGCGCTGCCCACGAAGACCGCCGGGGTTCAGCAAGCGGCCATTGCCGTGGCAGGCATCTACGGGTCCTTGTGAGTATATTGGAATGCTTGATTGCGCTGGCCCAGCGCCTCGTTCACCTGCTGACCTTGGACTGCGTCCCCCCAGCCTGACCTGGGGCTACCTGCAGGAGAAGCTGACGACCACAACCTACCTAGCGGCGACCGCCGCCCACGGCGACCCGTCCGACGCCACCGAGGTCTTCCACTTCCCCGTCTTCCTCAACACAGTGCAGTCTGCGATGGCTGCCGTCACCGGCCTCCTCTACCTCTGGGCGACGACGCCGGCCGGAACACCGGTGCCACCCATCATCCCCTCGTCGCGGCTGCTGCTCCCCCTCCTGCTCGTCGCCCTCACCTCGTCGCTCGCCTCGCCGTTCGGCTATGCCGCCCTGGGCCACATCGACTACATCACCTACATCCTGGCCAAGTCCTGCAAGCTGCTGCCCGTGATGTTCCTCCACGTCACCCTCTTCCGCCGCCGCTACCCGCTCTACAAGTACATGGTCGTGGCCGCCGTGACCGCCGGCGTCGCCGTCTTCACGCTGCACACGGGCAGCCACAAAAAGAAGGGCAGCGTGTCCTCGTCGGGTCACACGGCGTGGGGCCTTCTGCTGCTCGGCATCAACCTGCTGTTTGACGGCCTCACCAACAGCACCCAGGACTACATCTTTGAGGCGTTCCGCCCCTTCTCGGGCCCCCAGATGATGTGCGCCAACAGCCTGATGCAGACGGCCGTGACGGGCGCCTACCTGCTGGTGATCAGCCCCTGGCTCGTGCAGTCGGGCGTGGGCTCGTGGCTCGGCGCCGTCGACGAGGTGGCCAAGGCCGGCGCGGGCGCGGGCGCGAGCGGCATCTGGGGCAACATTGGCAGCGGCGAGCTCGCCGCCGCCCTGGCCTTCCTGCAGCGCCACCCGTCCGTGTGGCGCGATGTCTTGGGCTTCGCCGCCTGCGGTGCCGTTGGGCAGATATTCATTTGTACGTTGAGGGGGGGGGGGGGGGGGGGGGGGGGGGGGGGGGGGGGGGGGGGGGGGGGGGGGGGGGGGGGGGGGGGGGGGGGGGG
>WNYD01000120.1:0-95084 GCA_021396205.1 Sporothrix brunneoviolacea
TGGGGGCGCGGCTGGTGCTGCTGGCGCGCCGCGCCGTGGCCGACGGCGTCGACCTGCTGCTGCCGGGCGCGATCGTGGGCTGGACGCCCGTGCAGCCGAGCACCGTCGGGCTCGCCATGCTGGCGACGACGCTGCTGACGGGCTGGGACGTGTGGCAGCGGTGCGGGCGGGAGGTGGTCGCGGAGGCAGAGGCGGCTGCTGCAGCAGCAGCAGCAGGGAAGAAGGCAACCTAGCCTTTTTGGATGCTATGAAGAAGTATTAATGACGGACATGGACAGGCTTTGGTTTTTTCATTTTCATTTTCGCCACAGTATAGACTCGATAGACGCAGTAGATTAATGATATGATTCATTTTTGGTATTCCCATGTCCCCAAACCCTAAACTAAACCATTACAATGCCCAAGATTACTATTGCCCCTGGCTTTCTGGCCGCAGCGACGAGTGCGCCGTCCCCGGCCGGCTGCTGCTGCCGCCCACACCTGCGCGCTTCAGCTTCTTGGCCATCGTCCCCTTGGTGTCGAACAGGCTCTTGACCCGCCGCAGCCGCGCCCACCGCTCCTTGTCCTTGGCGTTGCGGGCCGCCTCGTCTTCTTCTTCCGCCTCGCCGTCTCCAAACAGTCCGGACTTCCTAGGCGTCACGGGTGTTCCGGCGATGCTAGCATCGTTGTCGACAGCTGTTGCCGGCCGTCGCGCTGGTGTTGAAGGCACGCCGGCAGTCGTGTCCGCATTTGCGCCCGCCTTCGAGGGGGTATTGGCGACGGAGGTGGCACCAGTGCCACCCCCCGCTGTGAGAGGCCGCCGACTTGCTGGCGCGGTGATGCGATTGCGCAGATATGCGTCGTTTCGCAGCATGTGCACCAGGACATCCCAGCCGGGGGTCTCTGTATCGTCCTTGCTGCCACTGTTCTTGCTGCTCTGATGGCTGCGACCGCTCCGTGCTCCTGGATTTCGCTGCACAGCGCCGTTCTTCCAGGGGCAGAAAAAGCGGTGCTCGCGCACGGCGTCGAGGTGGTCCATGGGCGCCGGCTCGAGTACTGTGTTGGTCTCGAGGTCCACCTGCTTGCTCTTGAACATCCACAGGCCGAGGCGGCGCAGGCAGGCGTGGCACGATGCGGAGTTGGGCACGGCGCCGATGCGGCTGTTCATCAGCCCCTGCCAGCCCATGACGGCCAGAGCCAGCGCGGCGCGGTTTGGCGGGGAGGGAGACGAGAAAGAGGTACCGGAGGATAGCGCATCAAAAAAGGTTGGCGGCAGCGTGGCGAGGACAGCATCGATGTCGAGGCCGTCGGGCAGCCGCAGGTTGAACTCGTACGGTAGGAAATCCTTCCGCGCGCACAGCTCGTCGTAGCGCTGGCGGAGGTCGGCGAGGGCCTGTCGCGGGCTGCCCAGCGGCAGCCGCAGCAGGCTGTCGTCGCAGCCCTTCTTCTGCCACAGGCAGTCGTCCTGGTGCGCCGACACGATGAGGTCGGCGTACTTGTCGACGAGCGCGGCCTCGGCGGCCCCTCCCGGGAGTGGCAGCAGCGGCACCACCGCCGCGGGCACCTCTTTGTCGCCGTCTCCCTGGCGGCTGAGTCGCACTATCAGCTCTTTGCTGCACAGCGTGCACCGCAGCCGCTCCTTGCCCTGGCAGACCCAGCCGCGCTTGGCCCACTCGATCTCGTTGATGCGGTCGGGCTTGGGCGTCCAGTCGGTCAGCTCCTGGAACGTGGCAAGCCGCCGGAGCAGCTGCTCGCGGTCGCCCGGGCAGTACCGCGGCGCAGGCGGTGGCGGCGTCTGTGTTGTCTCTGCTGGTCCCTGCTTCTGTGCCGGACCACCTCGCCCCGTGCTCCCCCATTTGCGCAGAACGATGTTGGACGGCGTCGTGGCCGCGTTGCCCGTCGTGTCGCGCAGCGTCGAGCCGCCGCTGGCGGTCGCGTTGTTCCCCGACAGGCCGACGCGCCGCCGCTTAGCGAGGAACTCGAGGCTGGCCACGGCCGAGGATGTCGACGTCGCCGTCGTCGTGGAAAACGGCATGTCGGACGGGTTGCGGATGCTTCCTGCTGCTGCTGCTGCTGCTGCTGTTATTCCTCCGCCCGAAGATGTTGTAGTACTGGAGATGCTGGCCGGAGTGCCCTCGCTGTTGGCACCCCGGTCGACGTCTAATGAGGATGGGCGCGAGGGGTCGTTCCTATCAGAGGTTGAAACGGAACCAGTGGACCGCGTGCCGATCCCCTGAAGAAGGGCATTGAATTTCCGCTTCGTCGCATTCATGTTTCTTTTTGTGCTGTCGAGCCGAGGGATGCTGGGAAGAGGGAGCAGTGCCGCGTCGCGTCTCGCAACGCTTCGTTTCCAGGCCCTAGCCTCTTCTTCTTCGTTTGTCTCCTGCTTGGCCTTCAGGGGGAACGACGTCAAAGGCGCGCAGATGTAGCCTAGCTTTGAACAAGGCCTCGCGAGGTTTGACGAGACAAGGGGCGAAAAAGCGTCGTCGAGACGAAGGGGATCGGGGTTCAGGAACGAGGGAGGGCATCCATTTCCGCAGCGTTGTTCAATAGAAGCACGCCAAAGAGAACGGAGGCAGAGAAAAGTGAAAACAAAGAAGCTGGGCTGTGTTGTGGTGGAAGATCGCTGCCAGGGACCGGCAAACGAAACGGTTTGCGAGACAGCGAATGGCTGCATCCAGTAATTAGTATGCGCCGCTGTTGCTATGCGGCCTGTGCCTGCTGCTGCCGCTGTTGCGCTGTTGCTGCATCGGGCACGGACTGGCCTGGCCTCCCAGCACCGAGCAGCTGGCAGCAGCTGTAGCTAATTTACTCCACTTGCATACGACGCTAGCTCAGGTGGGGGTTTCCATTAGTAGCCCATTAGTCGTGTGGCAAACGCATCGCAGCTTTTCAGTGGGGTAGCTCTTTCCATTTACATCATCAGGCAGCCGCTTGGCTCGAGAAAATCTGCAGGAACTACCCGCGCATTGTTTATCGACGACGACTGTATATATTTCCCTCACATGTACGAAAACACGGCTCGCCACCGACGCCCCATTGACCATACCACCAGCATAGCAGATAGAAAGACAGCTCTCAGCACACAACATCCATCGACAGAATCGAAAGCATCAAACGCATCAAAAGCATCAAAAACATCAACGCAGCATCATCACCATCTTTCCAGGCACCGTCTTTCTTGCCTCTTAATACTCGGCCTGGCTCTGCTTGCCCTGGCTCTCACCCTCTTCCTCGCACGACCGTGGACTTCCCAGGGCCTTTCTCGCCTCGTCTTCAGAGCACCAGCCATCCGGCACTACAGCACAGCCTCCATGGAGTCCCCCGCATACGCTAAGGAGCTGCAGGTGGCCCAGCTGGCCGTCCAGCGCGCCGCCATCCTCACCAAGAGGGTCTTTCACGAGAAGGCCAAGGGCACTGTCTCCAAGGACGACAAGTCGCCCGTGACGATTGGCGACTTTGGCGCCCAGGCCCTCATCATTGGCGCCCTGCGCGCCAACTTCCCAGATGACCAGATCGTCGCCGAGGAGGAGGCTGACCAGCTGCGGTCCGACCCGGCGCTGCGCGACACCATCTGGGGCTTTGTGGATGGCACCAAGCTGGACGACGAGGCGGCCGAGACCTTGATTGGCGGCCCCATCGGCAGCGTCAATGCCATGCTGGACCTGCTCGACGAGGGCAAGAGCGCCGGTGGCCGCGCGGGCCGCATCTGGACGATCGACCCCATTGACGGCACAAAGGGCTTCCTGCGCGGTGGCCAGTACGCCGTCTGCGTCGGCCTGCTTGTCAACGGCGACGTCAAGGTTGGCGTGCTGGGCTGCCCCAACCTGCCGGTCGATGACGCCGCCCCGCTGACGGCCGACATCGGCGCCAACCAGACCGACGAGGGTGCCACGCACGGCGTCCTCTTCTCGGCCGTCGTCGGCGGCGGCGCCTTTAGCCGGCCTCTGACGAGCGGCGCGCCGGCCCCCTCCCGCCCCATCTCGATGAAGGTGCTGCCCAACGCCAACAACCTGTCGACCGCCTCCTTCTGTGAGAGCGTCGAGGCCGGCCACTCCAACCAGGGCGACGCGGCGCAGATTGCCAGGCTGCTGGGCATCACCAAGCCGAGCGTGCGCATGGACTCGCAGGCCAAGTACGGCTCCATTGCCCGTGGCGCCGGCGACATCTACCTGCGCCTGCCCGTGTCGGCCACGTACCAGGAGAAGATCTGGGACCACGCGGCGGGCGACCTGATCGTGCGCGAGGCCGGCGGCATAGTAACGGACACGGTGGGCCGTCGGCTCGACTTTGGCCACGGACGGACCTTAGCTGAGAATAAGGGCGTCGTTGCGGCACCAGCAAACATCCACGCCCGGGTGCTGGAGGCTGTGCAGAAGGTCCTGAAGCTTTCGTCATAGTGGGCACAGTTAGAAAGTGCGGCGGAAGAGAGCAGGGCTTCTGGTTCGGAGACCGTTTAACTATTGTATTGGGAGATTCGACAAGAAGTGGAGGAACCAAAAACTGAACAAAACAAAAGAAGTAATGCAAAAATCGATGCATAGTGTACAGAGACTACAAAATATACATAGCCAGGCTGGCGACCAGTAGGCGCGCAGCCCAGATAGTCCCACCCCTAATAACGCCAGCTCTATTTTTTATCTTTTATTTGACCTTCTTCTGCTTCAGCTTGATCGTCTCGTCGTTGACAAAGATGCCCTTGCCCTTGTACGGCTCCGGCCGCCGCCACCGCCGGATGCTCGCCGCAAACGTCATGACCTCCTCGCGGTTTATGCCCTCGAGCAGGACTCGCGTCGGCTGCGGCGTGCTGGCGGCGATGCCCTCGGGCACGCCCATCTCGACCGGGTGGTTGAAGCCCAGCTTGAGCACGACGAACTTCTGGCCCGGGTACGCCGCCTTCTCGGGCCGCTCCTCGACCGTCGCGCGGTAGCCGATGCCGACCAGCCGCAGCACCGCCGTGTGGCCCTCCGACACGCCGATGATATACCGGTTCAGGTGCGCCCATGTGGTTCCTGTTCCCGTTAGCACGGTGTATGTGGCATTCTCCCTAGTCGGCCACCACCCTGGGCAAGCCTCTGCGGCATTTCCTCTCAGCCGCCACCACCCAGGTCAAAACTCACCCCACATCTGCTTCTGCTCCTCGACGTCACGATCCTCGATGCTGAGCGTGATGCGCCGTGCGTCCGCGTCGTGGTCAATGTGCAAAAACGGCGGGAGCGTGAGTTGGAGTTTGCCTGCCCGGCTGTCAGAACTTTTGCCTTGGTTATAGATCACAGCTTCGCAGTGCAACCCACCCAGCGGCCCTTCCACCGACACCGTCCTCCGGGGGATCTTCAGGTATGTGGTCGGGTCCTTCTTCACGATCGGCTCTCCGATGAGCAGCTCCACGCCCTGCGGGATCGAAATCGGTGTCCGGCCGAGCTTCGAGCTCTGCGGCGCCGTGGCCGAGAAGGCCCGCACGCATTGGGTGGCGGCGGCGGGCCCTGCGAGAACTCGCCTTGGTGTCATGGTTCGTGTTGCTGCTGCTGCTGCTGCTCCTGCTGCCGCCATGGAGGACTCGGCGGCTCTCGCCAGAGCCCGTCCCCTGCTTGGCGCAAGCATTGCTTATGTGCGGGTGAGGACGAGGGCGAGGGGATGGCGTTGTCGGTCGGCCAATTGCTGCACTGTCGTCGTCGAACGGGGCAAAACTGATCTCGCGATGCTGTCGGAGAGCTCCTCGAAAAATTTAGCGGCCAATGGCACGGCGGCTGCTAGCAATTTTTCTGGGCCGAGCCTGTGATGGGGACGCTCACGTGACTGCGTGATTTGGCGGCGCCCTTTTTAGCACCGGTCTTCTTTGCGCGCTCAGGCCAGTCGTGTATTACGTCGCGCTTAGCCTCTCAAACCTTCCTCATTTGAAACTCAGACATCGCTCTTTCCTTTACAGCAGACGCAACATTGGACAGAATAATCCGACTCGAAATAATTGAAATAATTTTTGAATCTCATCTGATATCTGGTGACTTTGCATACACAATCAAAACAAGTGACAGCCTAGAACCTCAACAGCAAAGAGCCGCCGCTCGACTCTCCTCACAGGTGGAGGACGCTGCTCTTAGCATATGCCTCCCCCCAAGATGCTACCAAATCGACTCAAAGACACATAGGAGACAAACAGACTGCAAAATTGACGTTTTTCTTTGTTTTGTTTTATTTTTGCTTCCTCTTCTCTTCATTTCCCTGGATTTCATTACTTTTGCTCTTTGTTCTAGTTTCGAACAACTGCGGGTGTTCAAACAGAGAGCATCACTGCGCAGTCGCAGGAGGCGCAAGCAAAAAACGAGCATTTTGACGACATTCATATCTAGCCCAACCAACTTCAGTATTTACGCATCTGATGCAGCCACATGCACGTCATGCATTCCGCTCGACTGCTCCTAAATTTGCTAGGCATTTATTCTCAAATGTCGCTCGCCGTGGGCTTCCCGTGGTCTTCGAGCGAACCGGCATCTCTAGGTATGCTTAGTACTGAGTTCGTACCGCTGATGAAGTGTTGGTACTAATTAAATACTATTCTGACAGAAACAGATAAAAACGTACAGTTCTCCGCCTCCGACATCAGTCCGTCCGACCTTCTGCAAGCCGGGACAACACGGTCGGCGATGTACCAGCTGGCGCTGGATGAGCTGCAGGAGCTCGAGGCCGAACCGCTGTGCCACCGCGTCGCCGCGCGGCTGCTGGTCAACAACTGCCAGGTTCTGGACGGAAAGGACGACGCCACCGTCTTCACGGACAGCGGTCGCCGGGCGCGCGACTTTGTGGACTCGTACGCCGCAAGCCTGGCCATCTGCGACCTGGAGCGGGCCAGCTTCAGCATCCCGCTGGACTGCGAGCCGTTTCGCGAACCCGCACTGAGCCGGATCCCGCTGAGCGATACGGCGCAGCTCCACGTACCCGAGGCGCAGATCAGAGCATGCCTGGCCGGGCTGGGCGACTCCCCATCGGCGTGGAACACGTGGGTCAGCTACAGCCACAAGGCCGTTCGCTTCTGCGAGGCAGCCCGGGCAGACCACGAAAAGAGTGAGCACTCCATCTACTGTACTCGACAGCATCGTTTCACAGGCGCTAACTGTTTCAGCTCAAAACATTCTACTCTTCCAACGGCTCACGAGACTCATGGCGAAACTGACCGATGACGTCGAGGCGGAGCTGCAAAAGCGCAGGGAGGCGTGGGATCTCGCTGCTCAGCACACCAGCGACCGACTGGTCCAGGTGCGTCCGACGGTAGATGACCTGTGGGCGCGGTTGACAGAAATCGAGTCGCTCGTCGAACACGTCATCGGGGCTTCCCTGAGCCAAGCGACTCGGTCTGCTGCAGAAGGGGCGCATTCCGTCGAGACTCTACAAAAATTGCTTGCCACGATGGTGAAAACAGTTCTCGAGGGGAACTCGGACATTGCGTTTGCGCATGAGCAGTCAATTGAGCGCGTCAGTCAGAAAGCCGACAGCGAATTGGAGATCCTCGCATCGACGATGCACGCGGCATTGTCGTCCTCCATGTCGCTGCAGACAGAAATTGTGAGACATGCGAGGGTAGCAACATCGCTGTTGTTTTGATAATTAATTCACTAACTAGAAAAGGAACTCTCTCACCTCCAAGCGGCCGATCTTGCTACTCGCCAGGAGTCTCTTGAGCAAGTAGGTAGCTGAACATCTGATATACCCGTTTGGCGAGAACATCGGACTAATGTGGCGCGCATAGGGTATGCAGCGGCTTTCGAGTATCACGCAATATGTTCTGTCCAACTTCAACGACCATGCCCGCCTACTGGCTCAGGCGAACAACTTGACGACGGAGATGCTGGACACGCTCGAGGCCACAGCCGCAGCCACGTCTGTCATCCAAAATTCGTTTCTCGACCGCGGCGGAGTGGGAGGCTGGTGGCCGTACCTCGTGTGTCCAATGATCTCCCTTGTCATGGGATCCTATGGGCTGCCACCGTCCATCTTTCGAAACATGGGCCTCTTTGCACTTGGCGAGCTGGTCGGCCTCATTGTCTCCTCTTACACCCGATTCAGCAAGGCGGCGAGCATCTTCTATGCGATCTCGGGAACAGCTAAAAATACGACGGGAATGGTAATCTGATGGGTTAGGGTTCTTCAATCGGGTTTCTTTGTTCTTTCATCTCTTCTGTTTTTGCTTTTCTCTGTTCTTCTATTATGGGTTCGAAATGGCTGCATCGGGTTGCGCATGGGTACATTAGAGGGAGGCGATTTACAGCAAGTGCTTTTATATTGCACGCAGATGCTACAGGTAGTCACAAGCAGGTACTTTCTTTTCATATCAATATTCTACAAATAAATCGAGAATTTAGATCCTGTGGCTTTTCTGGGTGTAAATGGCCGAAAACGGCAAGTGACAACACACAGCACTTAGCTGCCCGCGACAGGGCTGTGGCTGCCGTAGCAACCGCAGCTAAGAATAAACACTCCTCCTCCGTGCATGTTGTAAGAGCGGGGCTTACCTTTCCCCAAGGATTCTACGGAGCAATGTGATGCGACAATTGAGAGAACAAAGAAAAAGTCTTTTCCATAGCAGCCATCTCGACTTTCCTCGAAACCACAAACCGAATGGCTACGCAATCATTTCCTAGTCCCAAAACGCGAGCAATCTACCACGCCCGCCCTTCCTCCTAAATGGCGAGGGTCAAACAGCAGCCGAAGAGGTACGGCAGCCGCAGCGCAGAGACAATCCCGGCGCGGCGACCAGCGAGCGGTGTCAGCGAGTCGGCGTCCGACGACGATGCGCACGGCAGCCGAGCGAAACGGACACGGCGGGCGGCGGGGACAAGCACGGCTGTCCGGTTTCCCGAGCTCGAGCTCGAGGACCCAGAGGCCTGGCGGAAGCCGACGTCCGAGGAGGAGCGCAGCGACAGCGAAAGCGCAAGAGGCGGCGAGGATGACGATGCGAATGGTGGCGACAACGCCGCCGAAGGCGAAGGGCCGGAGGCAGAAGAGCTAGACCCAGAACCGCAACCAAAGAAGCGGCGCACGACCGCGGCGGCGCACGGCGCAGGACGAGGTCGGGGCCTGGGCGTGTCGAGCGTGGTGCAAAAGATGTCGGCGGCGAGGTCGCGAGCACAACCGCAGCCGCCTCGGCCACCACCGCCACCAGCACTATTGACGCGCGCGGCGCAGAGGAGACGACAACAGCAAGAGGAAGAAGCCAGACCGCAAGAGCACCTGCAAGAAGAGGAAGAAGAAGAAGCTGAAGAAGCCGAAGAAGCCGACGAAGAGAACGAGGAAATAGAGGTAGCAGAAGAAGAAGAGGACGAAGCACAACATGACGAAGAGTCGACGAATGCGCGGCAGAGGCAACCACCCAAGCAGCGAGCGGAGCCACCAGCCCCCCAATTGCGGTCGTCCGGCCGGCTACGAGGCCGGCGGCCTACCATTGATCCGAGCGCGAGCGCAGGCGACCATCGCGGCAATGGCTCCCCGCAAGAAGATGGAGAAGGGCTGGAAGAGACACAAGAAAACAACAAGGACAGCTCTTACGTCGATTCCCAGAGCACCGATCGCGGCATAACTCTTCCACAAAAACCGCCTCCACGAAAAACACCTCCACGAAAGCGCGTCGAGAAGCCGAAGGCGACAAGGCCAGCAGGCGCACCACAGCAGGGAGTCAAGCGGAAACGAGGACGGCCACAGAAGAATTCCGATGCGAACGGCAGTGCCCGCAGAGATTCGACTGCCACGATGCAGAGGCGTGTTTCTTCCACCCCCGCGCCCGCTCGACAGGCCGCGGTGGCCGACGATTCGATCAAGGCTGCTTCTGTCTCGAGCGAGACGGCGACGTCGATTGTGGGGCTGATGAGCAGCGCCGGCTGGACCGGGAAGCACACATGGAAGATGACGTTCCGGTGGCTGTACGACGATTCTGGGTACGGACCAGCGCCGACCACGGCGCAAGGCAAAAAGCTGTGGTGGCTGCTGTTCGACCTCGCCGACTTGTACGCGCATGCGCCGAGACCAGAGTTTCCCTGGCAGGCGCAGTTTGCGGTGCGCGACCAGGACCGGTACCTCGAGGACAGCAAAGAGCGCACGGATTCGCTCCACGAACAGGTCGGGCAGTGCATCTCGGGCATCTGCGACGATGCGCTCGAGCCGCTCGCTGCCGTCGCGAGCGGCGCGACCCCGGAGGCGTCCCGCCTGCGCGCGCTCCTGGCCGAAGACCTGCTCACGTTTGTCATCCCCCAGACGGCCGCGCTGCTGGAGATCACGTACGCGCTGGGGGGCAGCGGGCACGACGAGGAGCTGGACATGGACGGCTTCTACGTGCCGCTCGCGACGGTGCGGCTGACCCATGCGAGCTGGACCATCGTGAGCCGGGTAGCGTCCTGGCTGGCCAAGCTCGAGGCCGCGCTCGCCCACGAGCTGGGCTACCGCGCAGAGCGGAGTAATCTTGGCCGCCAACGCCTTTTCCTAGGCGATGACGATAACGACGACGAAGTCTACAGTAGAAGGGCGAGAAATAGGCCGCTCAACGGCGAAGAAGCGGCGGGGCTGCCGTATGCGGCGCCCGCGACGACCAAACGAGAGGACCGGAGCCGGCTCAAGCCGCTCCTGAACCGGCTGCAAGACGATATCTGCCGCGCCAGAATTGAGCTCGAGCGCAGCGCCCGGGCAAGAGCAGTCTATGCACGCCATGCTATAGAAGAGCCGGTGGAGGAGTCGATAGCCGTGAACGACGACGACCAGCGGGTCCCGAGCGAGAGGAGCCAGCAGCGGGAACGGCCGCGCCCGACACCACAAGCAGCCGCTGCGTCTAGGTCTACCAATCCCTTCCTCGATGATGACGACGACGACGACGACGAAGACGACGAAGACAATCTGGTCAGGAACATGCCCGCGGGGAGCCCGACTGGCGGTGGTGGTGGTGGCAGAAGCAGCGGCCTACAGATTATTCTACCGCCGCTGCGTAACAACGTCGAGCGGGTACAAGATAACAACTATGATGAGCCGCCCCTGATGACGCCGGCCATTCCTTCAGCACCGGAGTCGTCCATGTTTGTGAGCCAGAGCGTCGAGGGCGAAGGCGAGACGGGTGGACAGGTCACAGAGGCGGAAGCGGAGGTGGAGGCGGCAGAAGGTGCAGCAGCCGAAATAGTAGTCGCCACGGCCACCGCCACAGCAGCTGAAGAGCCTGCAGAAGCTGCACCAGCAGACGCTGCACCAGCAGAACCTGCACCACCACAACCTGCAGCGGCACGAGCATACAGCACCGAGGAGCTCAAATCCATCCTCGCACGGCTCCGGGCCAAGGGCCCGCAGCTGGACCTGGTCCGGCTGGCGGCGGACCTCGGCCGGGGCGTCTTGGACGTGGCGGTCCGGGTCGAGGGCATCAAGAACGTGGCACGGACGGCGGCGCTGCGGGAGGCAAAGCCGGTGCCGCGGTGGGCGCAGGCGGGCTACCTCATCGGGGCATGAGGTCCCGGAGAGAGGGTTCTAACGGGATATGACTATTACGGGATTGGCGTATTACACGGTTTCGAGGGGGTTCTTTCTGGCTTTGCCATTGTACAGCGTGTGATTTTATGTTTTGTGATACCATTATAGTTTGTTCCGGTGTAAACTGTACGAGTAGGATATGACCTGGAAACTCGTTTCCATGAAAGAAGCAATACGTTTACGGAGTATGTTTTCGAAAACATTGTGACGGTCACAACGAGGAGGGTGCATCGTTCCGTCTCAACTCAACAGCTGTCTGAGCACGGGCCAGCCGGATCGTCTGGACTCGTTTAATTAAACTTTTCAGCACAGGTGCTCCGTATGTGCATATGTACCCCATATGCAAGATGCCCGCAACGGTCAGCAGGGAAGCCAACAAAGCATGGACCGCCGATCCTGATGCTCTCGGGGAGTAAACGGCCAACGTTTTTTGCCACCTCCGCTACTGTCATCCTGCTTTTTGTCGATCGACAGCGCCCCTTTGTTATCCTCTCTGGACGAGTTCTGCATTGCGACCCCGAGGATGTCGTCTGGGTCGCCATCGAAAGTCGATGACCGCTTCACTGTCGTCGAGATTGCCTCCTTACCCAATCCCGACCATTAAGATACCAGCCGTCAATGCCTGGCGCTCAATGCAAAACAAGGAATCTGATACATCGGGAGTCCAGGATGAGAACACAAGAACAGCATGGAGTAGAAAGGGAAGAAAAAGAAAAAAAGAAAAAGAAAAGAAGCCGGAGATCGCCGTGAGTTCCCGTTGTTTCAAGTCGATGGCATTTTAAGACTGCGCAGGTGTGCATATTGGGTCGAGTCTTTCAGCGCACCAACGTGGTCGCGATGTCTTCGATGGTGATTTTTGTACTCCGTACGCCCCTCTGCTGCCCCTGGCTATGCTCTTTTGCAAATAGCGTGGTTTGGGGACGCCACAGGGAACCTGTCCGCCCAGCTTATCGCATACGGCTTGGAGTGCGTGTAACTGGCAGCTGCAAAGCAGGCGAATTGTGACCAGTCCCTTTTCCAGTGCCTTCCCAGTCTGTCCCAGTCTGTCCCAGTCTCGCCCAGCAGGGTCTTTCCCTTTTCGTTTTAATTTGCCCAAGACCTCTTTCGGCTGCTAGCGCCCACCTCGCTTCCCCTGAACGGGGACACGACAAAGTGTAATTACACGTTTTCTCGTAGTGCACCCTCTCTTCCTCTCGCTCTTGCTCGATTGGCACAGAGAGAACGGGAAAGTGAGATGGGCCTGTGCTTCTTGCTCTCTCCCTTTTCTGCATGCCTCCCAGTCTGCAGTCTGTCACACTCTTTCTGCCGCTGCCTGCTCGCTCCTTCCTCCCGTTGGCCCCTGCTCTTTCTTTCCTTCTTGGGTCCTCGTCTCGACCAGGGAAGCTATCCGCGCGCACTTTCCCACTTTAATTTCCTCTTGCTCTCGCGCAGACCCCTTGCTCTTTCCCTTTTCCTCTCGCGGAGAGCCCCCCATTTTCCCACGTCCTGCGCGCTCTTTCGCTCCTTCTCTCCTCCTGCCATTCCGTTCCCAAGTTGTGCGACGGTATCATTTTCTTCTCTGATTAGCATCAACTGTTTTCTCTTTTCTCCGTTCTCGAGCTTCATCCTCGTGCTTTTGCCATATCGTTTCTTTTTTTCCGTCGTGTCCTGCAGAGCGGCTCCGGCGGGCACCTGCAATAGCGACTGGTTCCCACCTGTGCCTGTTTTGTGGCGCATTCTCTCTCGGCCCAGATATTGCCCCCATTTTAATTTGCATGCTTCTTTTTTCCTCTCTTTTTCTCTTCTCCTCATTACCGGAGCTCCAGTCTCTCAACAAGCTGCTTCGCCTTCGACTGAATCACGGCTGGTTTGTCTTTGTCGGCCATCTTCAGCTTCGACGCCCCCTTTATTCACTTCTTTGTTGAGCGTGCTCGACTAGGACAAGAATTCAACCAAGGCAACGCGCTGTCTCAACGAGGTAAGTTGCCGCGCAAATCTAATAAAGGGGAAGCAAGGAATTCGCTGCCGTCACGGGCTGCACCCATTCACTCGGGCCAGTGACGCAGCTGCTTGCGCATTCCACGGCTCGTGCGAAATGCTCTCCAACGAGAACATCTTGTGCCAAGCTGGCGTCGCGCCGCATAATTCAGCACGACTAACAGCCTTTCTCTCCCTTTTTAGCTTCGACATAGTCACAGCTCTAACCGCCAACGACCTCTACGAGCCAACGTTTTTGCCACTGCCGTAGCTTAGCTTCACAATGGCCGACGCCAACGGAACCGACGCCGTCCCGCACGACGAGGCCCTTGCCGCCCCTGCTCCCGCTGATGCGCCCGCGCCTGTTGCCGTCCCCGCTGCCGACGCGCCCTCGGAAGAGTCCGACGCGTCTGCGAGCCCTAAGCCCGCCGCAAAGACGACCCCGAAGACAGCGACCAAACTTACTGCACCAAAGGCCGTGACAAAGACAGCTGCAGGAGCTGCAGCCACTAAGCGAGCATCCGGCGTTGGCACTTCGTCTGCCACGGCTACTCGACGCCCTGTTCTAGCTAGCAGCGCACCTACGAAGCCCACCGGCACCTCCAACACGACCCGTACAAGCGCTGTCGGTAGCGGCCTGACCAAGCCTCCCACGCGCCCGGCCGCTGGGGCCACGCCCACTCTCACCAAGCGCCCAACCACTGCGTCGTCGACGGCTACACACAGGTCCAACCCGTCTGCCTCTGAGGATGAGAAGAAGCGGACCGGCATTTCCGCGACGGCACGTCGCACGTCCACCGCGCCCACGGCCAGCACGACGGCTACGACCAAGCCGTCTGTGAGACAGCCGACGGCGTCCTCCCCAGCCGTTGGTACTGCGGCTGCCGCACGGAAGCCAACACTGGCCTCTTCCCCCTCGGGGACCACTGCTCATAAGCCGACGTCGAGCATATCGTCTTCAGGCACCACCACCACGCGCCCGACAACGACCAGACCTACTGGCGCTACGGGCCTTGTTGCCGCGGCAAAGCAGCGCCTCTCGACCGCCGGCGTCTCGTCCGCACCCACAGCCACTACTACTCGTCATGCTCCCCGCCCGTCCTTGTCATCTTCGACTGCTGGCGCTTCCGCTACGGCGGCAGCTGAGGCGACCAAGGCCACCGAAGAGCTGAAGGTGAAGCTTGCGGCGGGCGAGAAGGAGATTGCCGAGTTGAAGGAGCAGATTGCCTCGTCCCAGGAAAAGATCGACGCGTTGAACGACCAACTTCAAAAGGTCAATGAAGGCGAAAAGGATCAGAGTGATCGTTTTGCTGACCTCGAGGCCAAGCATGAAGAAACCGTCGCTGCCCTGACTGCCAAGCTCAGCAGCGCAGAGGCCGACCTGGAGAGGCACCAATCTGACTTGGCCAGCGCCAGATCTGCCAAGGGTGCCACCGAGAACGAGTTTGTCACTCTCAAGAAATATCTCGACAGTGTCCAAGCCGAGCACGAGGAAAGGTCCAAGGAGAACAAGGCCGCTCTGGCCCAGGCGAGCAGCGACCACGCTGCTGCGCTCGAGGCGCTCAAGCAGACTCTCAGCCAGGACCACAGTGCTGCCATTGAAGCACTTGAGGCCAAGCATGCCGACAGCCTGAAGGACGGCCAAGCAGCCTCATCCGCAGCCCACGAACAGGCCGTCGCCGACCTGAAGACGACCCATGAGGCTGCTATTGCCGAGCTCCAGACGAAGATCGACAATCTCGCCGCGACCGAGGCCGAGCTGGAGTCGGCTAACAAGGACAAGACTGCGACGCTCGAGTCTGAAATTGCCGAGCTGAAGGCTGCGCTCGCGTCCGCCGAGAAGGCGGCAGATGACGCCAAAGCCGACACCAGCGCTGTCTCGGCAGTGGAAGCTAAGCTGCAGGCGGCCCAGGCCGATCTCGAAGCAAAGGATGCCAAGCTTGTCTCTCTTGAGGCTGCTGTGGCCAAACTCAACCAAGATCTGCAGCAATCAGAGGCAACAGTCCATGAAGCCGAGGAGCAGCACGCAACGCTACAAAAGATTGCAGACGCTGCTCGGGAAGAAACCGCGACTGCGATCGCGAAGCTGAAGAGCGACCACGAAGCCGCTTCAGAAAAGCACCGCAAAGAGCTGGAGCAGATCTCGAAGGACTATGAGGCCGAGATTGAAAGCCTGCGCGGTGACGCCTTTTTCAAGCGCAAGTTCCAGGACCTGGAGGCAAAGCACGCTGAGCTCACCGAGGCTCATTCCAAGGCGCAGGCCGATCATGCCCAGGCATTGGAGGCTGCGCAAGCAGAGCATGCTGCGGCCTTGGAGGCAAAGACGGCAGGCCATCAGAAGGACCTGGATGCTCTCCACGCGAGCCACAGCGAGGCGCTCGAGAGCGCGAGTCTGGCAGCGACCAGCAGCGCCAAGGAAATTCACCTGACAGAGCTCAGCACGCTGAAGGCAAGCCACGCAGAGGAGATTGCTGCCCTGAAGGCCGAATTGTCGTCTGCTTTGGAGACGGCCCTCGAGGGGCTTCGCTCTACGCACTCGGCGGCTATCGCTGCTCTCACGACGGAGCATGCCGCGGAGAAGGAGAAGCTGCAGGCCAGCCACGCCACAGAAATCACCGCCGCGCAAGCAGCGAGCACTGACGCATCGGCCTCCAAGATTGAAGAGCTGAAGGCTGAGCTCGAGAGCCAGCATGCGGACGCTCTCAAGAAGACTCAGGCCGAGCTGGAGGAGCGCCACGCGACGGAGCTGCAGAAGACGGTCAGCGAGCATTCTGCGGCGCTCGAAGAGGCCAAGACGCTGGCGGCAAACGACCATGCCGCCGCGGTCCAGAAGCTTACGGCGGAGCTCGAGAGCCAGCATGGCACCGAAATCGAGAAGCTTGTCACTCTCCATTCGGAGGCCCTGGAGGGTGCCAAGAAAGAGGGCTCCTCGGAGTCGTCGACGCTCAAGGAGGCGCATGCGAAGGAGCTTGGGGATCTGAACTCGCAGTTCGCATCCACGTCGGAGAGAGCAGCATCTCTGGAGACCCGCATCGCCGATATTGAAGCAGTCCTGGCCGAAACCCGCACCGAGTTGGAAAAGGCCAACGACGAGAGAGATGCTCTCGGTGGCCAGCTGGCCCAGGTGAAGATGGAAAAGTTCGAGGCGGAGGCTGCGCTCGACGCCACTAAGAACCAGAAGCCCGACACGACGGAACTGGACGCCCTGCGATCCGAGCTCAAGACGCTCAAGACGTCCCACGAGAACGACCTCTTTGCGGCCAACTCCAAGGCGGCCAACACGGCCGACCAGCTCCGTTCAGCTCAGGAGGATCTCGAGCTCATCCGGAAGGAGCTCGAGGCGGACAAGCTTGCCGCCGACGCCAAGGAAAAGACGTCTCGGCTCGACTACACGGAGCTCAACGACTCGATGACGCAGCTCGTGGAGGAGGCCCAGCAGAAGACGCTGAATGCCGAGCGCAAGATCGAAGAACTGCTCGCGCAGCTCAAGGTCAAAGACGCCGAGCTAGCGGAGGCAGCGGCCAAGGCGCCCAAAGGGCTCGGTGCTAGCCGGTTCGCCACCCAGACCGACGACGACAACGAAACTGCGGACGGAGAGACCGCAGCCCCTGCATCGGCGGAAGGTGAGTCCGGCGAACCGGACCATACTTCGGCTGCCATAGCTTCGGTGCGAGCGCTACCGTCCCCTTAGCCCCTTCTTCCGGTGCCTCCTGAAAGATGTCATACAGTCATACGACTACCCCCCATGGAGCAGAGAGCGAAGAAACTAATGCATTTGGCGACGGATAGATAGCTAAAGCCCGAGTTACCGCGCGCGGGCTCCAGGAGCTCGACGACGAGCTGCGTGATCGGAATGCCCAGTACGTCCTTGCTGTTTTGTTTTGATCGATTTTCTGTCGTGTCTTGCTTGCTGACGCTGCGAAACCCAGCATGCTGAGGACGATATCCGAAAACACGCTGTCCGCAAGGTCCTGAGCCGGCTCCCCATGGGGCCGTCCTTGTTCTTCTTCGTCTTCTTCACCACCAATCCTCGTTCTAAATCTGATACCCCGAGAGTCGGCCTTGTTGTCAAAATTTGACCTTTTTACCTTTCACATGCACCACCACCCCCTTGTATTTTCATCGAAGAATTTTCCGCGTTTTCTATATTTCACGTTTGCCGGAGGCGAGGATGCAAGATTTCAGGCCATGTAGATACTTTTCAGATTAGTGAGCGCGACGGCTTGGCAAATATTAATTACTTGGAGGCTTTCTGTGCATTTGCTCCCGATACAGGGCAGGCTAGCTCTACCTTGCAGGCTGTATAGTGAGCTCAAGTGCAGTATATGTGCAGGGAATAGGAATTGGGGGTAGTTGAACTGTGGATTCGACTCTCCCATTTATTACCAATTTAAGGTATGCCGCAGGCAGTGGCAGGCACCTTGCCTTGCTGGAAGTCTAAGCCGGGCCGCACCGGTGTAAAGTTGGGGTTGCATTGATAACAATACAACGTATTACGGAGAACTACGACCAAACTTCTGCCAGTTTTCAGCATTGCTCAAACATAATGGCTACTCCAACGGTGCAGAGACAAGGAAAGGGACATTAATGACTTTTTCTCCCTCTTCCTTGTTTCCCGCCGTCAAAACATAACAAACCAAAGCAACAGCAAAGCAACCGCAGCAGCAGCAACAGGAGCAGCAATGGCACCCTCGACGGTATCTCCCTTGGAGTCTCTTCCTCTTCTTGTTCTGGAATTCATCTGCGAATATCTCGACGACTATGCAGAAAAGAGGCGAAGCTTGTGGGCCTTCTCTTTGGCGAGCAGCCGCTGTTGTGCGGCAGCCGCCGTCCAGCGATTCTGCCAAATTCGACTCAGGGTAGGACACGGTTCAAATGCGCTGGAGAGCAGTCTGAGACGATTGACCGAGGTGCTCAACCCCGGCGGCCGCCATCGACACGTGCGCCGGCTTAAGGTCTCGTGGGCTTCGGCGTCGACAGGCGAGGAAGCAGAAGACAAAGAGGGCATTGCAATCAGCCACGGTCTAGATTCACGCCAATGTTTTCATATGCACCCCTTTTGCCGCCCGACTGGACCTTCCGGTGGACACGTGGGCCCGCGCCCGGACGGTATTACGAGAGACCGTCCCGAAGCCTGGCAGCCCCTGGGAGGTCTTATAAGCGAGCTGCCTGGCCTGAAGGACCTGGTCTGGGCCTGTGGGCATGAGGTGCCTCGACCCGTCCTCTCCGCCGTCCATGCCAGAGGCTGCCGCCTTCACGTGCACCAGTTCGGTCTCGCCAGCCTCGTCCACCACCGCGACAGCCCGCAGCCGATCGACCCCGACGAATACGCACTCGTGACGTCGCCGTCTCTGGTGAGCATCGTCACGAGGCTTTTCGACTTTGATGACCGCGGGAGAGTGAGCTACAACCGGGAGGCTGTGGCGCACATGGTGGCCGGCCTGGCGCCCAACCTGGCCCATGTCTGGCTGGGCCCGGCACATTTTGGCCAGACACTCGACCTAGCTCAGGCCTATCGCCTTGGCAAGCCCGCTTGGGGCGGCTTCTTCCCCGGGACGGCCGAAGCGGACAAAGATAGGTACGAGCGACCCGTACGCAGAAATTTCGAAAGCCTCGTTTTCGATGGCTATATTCCCCTCGGCCTCAGAATCGACACATGGAGCAGTTCTGAAGGCTTGGCTAAACTTCGCCGCCTTGCCATGCCGTGGAGCCTCGAGAGCGGCGTTGCTTTCGCCGAGCTGTCTATGAGCGGCGGCCTGCCGTCCGTCGACATGCTAAAGCTGAGCGGCATCGACGACGAAACAGACCAGTCACAAGAAGCGTTGAACCGATTCCTAGACAACATAAACCCCCTCCAGCAGCTGCATTTGGACGGCTACATTAGCAGCGAGACATTTGACACCGTTATGCGTCGCCACGGGGGGACTCTGCGCTCCCTTGTGCTGCACCCGTGGCGAGACCCGTATTACCAAGAAGAAGACACGCTGGACTTCTTCTCGCCGAACCCTGAAGTCGATTGCTGCGCCGTCGCCCAGGAGCTTGCAGAGCACTGCCCGCATCTCGAAGAAGTCTCGCTCTGGATCAGAAGGACACGAGGCGACAGCCGAGAGACGGGTATTTACCGCGCGCTGAGCAGGTTGCCGCGGCTGAGGCGTTTGGCTTTACAGCTCTTGTTCTCCGTCGGGGAGTATCCGGTCACCTACTACCAGGACGCGGTAGCGGTCCCATTCGAATTTCTCCGCGAAGCGTTCAGCAACAGCGCCACCGATGCCACCTTGACGCGGTCCATCTTCGACATGATCTCCTCGGGCGGCGAAGGCAGCTTGCAGCATCTGCAACTCGAACCAAGACGGCTAGCCGGACGGGAAGTGGGATGGGGCCCGATCTTCGAGGACGTCTTGAGGTGGTTGGCGCGGCCGTGGGTCTGCAGGCGGCTCGACCAAGGCAGGGTCGCGGTGCGGGAGCTGGACAGGAAAGGGACCGAGGAGGCCAGGGAAGCATTCGAATATCTGAGCGGGGAGAACGAGACGTCTGACTACGGAGAACAGGTGTATAAAGAGGTGTACAACCATATATGGCCGCCAAAGACGGCAGAGTGGTGGAACGAGTGGACGAGTCTTCCGCTTTCCACGCCGCTTGGCCAGGAACAAAGCGGCACTTCGCTAGCATGACCACGAGCCTTTAACTTTATAAAAGTCATTCCCTTCAAGAGCTCTGCGATCCATCTCCAGACTCTGTTTCCGTCTTCCGTGCAGGCCACGACCGCGACGCCGAGCATAGCATATCTATTTACTCATCGAAAGGCTTGACAGCAAGCGAATAGCTTCAAGACGTCAAAATTATACAAAATCACCAATCGTGGTTGTGACAGAGATGGTCATACAGGGCAGGGTCGAGGTTGAAACAGTCCTGTTCACAACTAATACGGTTCGTGTCCAAAAATATGGAAACATCCGTCTGTTTTGCATTAAAATGCGCATGCTTCACAACAACCTATAAAATAGTACAAAAGTCTATAAAAATGAGGTGAATTAAAATATGTTCATGTTAACCTGATGTTAAAATTTCAGCGTCGTGACATTTTATTCATATTTAACGTTGCTGTTGAAAAAGTATGCGAAAATTGAAGCGTTTCCATACTTTTGGGACCTCCCCAACTCCTACCCCACAGAAACACTGGGGATGACAATAGTCTGGGGGAAGCACCTGTAATACGAGCAGCACCACACGGCACAGGCCCACGGTGCGCAAAACGCCCGCAAACAATCCCTGCCGGCCTGCTGTCACCTGCTCCCGAAACATGCCTCGGTAGTGCTGTCGGGCAGTGGTGGGGGTGGCGGCAAACGGCAAACGGGCCATGACGACGGCTTGGTCAGCAGAACTGCCGGTCCTCACCGCCTGGGGTTTGCGCCTCTGCGTAGGTCTCTCCCTGCGCCCAAGGCCCGCTCGGCGGCGGCGTGCTAATCACACCCCGGGAGGAGACCTCTGCTCGGCATTTTAGGTGCGATTCCGCTTGTCAGGTTGGCTCATTCAGGAAACAACGCCTTTGTTTTGTTGTTTTCCCTTCCACCTCTCTCTTATTTTTGGATCACCGACTCGCCTACGCACAACTTCTCCATATCGACATCTTTCTCGTCCTCATCCTCTCTCTGCCCACAATGTCGTTTATGGGCGGGGCCGAGTGCTCGACGGCGGGCAATCCGCTGAGCCAGTTCACAAAACACGTCCAGGACGACCGGAGTCTGCAGCGGGACCGGCTCGTCAACGCAGGGCCAAATGGCGCCCTCAACGGCTTCCGCAGCGCCGGCCGCGGCGTGGCACAAGACGATGTGCGTCTGCTCCCTCTCTTTGGCGCACCAATGTCTTTCTTTTCTGTCAGACTAACATGATTCTCCTCCGCGCAGATGGTCAACGGCTTCCTCCAGAAAGGCCCTAACATGCCCGAGATGGCCATGGAGCCCGGCCACGGGCCCCTCAGCCAGCTGCAGATCGATCCCGCCTCCCGCGGCGTGCACCTGCGCGCCCAGTCCGCCTCGCCCGTCTGGTCCGACGGCTTCCGCGCCCAGACCCCGATGGACGCCGCCTTCAACGCCGACGACTTTGCCAAGTTCCAGCACATGCAGCAGCATCAGCAGCCACAAGCGCCGATGGGCGCGTCGTCGTCCTCGGCCGCCGGGTCCTCGCAGCACATGCGGCCCATGATGGGCGTCGCCGCCATGGGCATGAACTCGACCGCCATGAACATGGGCCCCGACATGCAGTACGACAACATGCCGTTCATGATGTACCGCCAGCAGATGCAGGGCGGCTGGCCGCAGCAGCAGCAGCAGCCGTTCCACCCGCAGGCCGCCATGCACCAGCAGGACAGCGGCGTCGCCCTCGAGGGCAAGGGCAAGGGCAAGGTCGTCGAGCTCAACGACCACGAGTGGGAGGAGCAGTTTGCGCGCATGGAGATGCAGGACAAGCAGGCCGCCGAGGCGGCCAAGGAAGGGGAGGGGCTGGACCAGGACCAGGCGGCGAACGACGCCATCGAGCGCGAGCTCAACCAGGTCGACGAGCAGGTGCTCAACTCCGAGACCAACTTCGGCGACCTCGAGGCCGTGTGGAACGGCATCCAGGCCGAGAACGCCGCCATGCGCGAGGCCTTTGACGGCGACAGCGAGTGGAAGGACGTGTCGGACAACTTCAAGTCGTGGGGCGACGACGACTGGGAGCCCCTCAACTACCGCATGGGCCTGGACCCGCGCATCGACCCCTACCAGTTCGAGGACGAGAACCTGTTCCAGGCGCACCACAACCCCTTCGAGGAGGGCGTGCGCATCATGAACGAGAACGGCAACCTGTCGCTGGCCGCCCTCGCCTTCGAGGCCGCCTGCCAGCGCGAGCCCGAGCGCGTCGAGGCCTGGGTGTACCTGGGCTCGGCCCAGGCCCAGAACGAGAAGGAGACCGCCGCCATCCGCGCCCTCGAGCACGCCCTCAAGCTCGACCCCGCCAACCTGCCGGGCCTCATGGCCCTGGCCGTCTCCTACACCAACGAGGGGTACGACACCACCGCCTACCGCACGCTCGAGCGCTGGCTGTCGGCCAAGTACCCGCAGGTCCTGCCCCCCTCGGAGCTGTCGAGCGCCGCCGAGATCGGCTTCACCGACCGCCAGCAGCTGCACGAGCGCATCACGGCCAAGTTCATCGAGGCCGCGCAGCTGTCGCCCGACGGCGAGCACATGGACCCGGACGTGCAGGTGGGGCTGGGCGTGCTGTTCTACGGCGGCGAGGACTTTGACAAGGCCGTCGACTGCTTCCACGCGGCGCTGGCGTCGAGCGAGCAGGGGACGAGCAACCAGCGGTCGCAGGTGCACCTGCTGTGGAACCGGCTGGGCGCGACGCTGGCCAACTCGGGCCGGTCCGAGGAGGCCATCGCCGCCTACGAGAAGGCGCTGGCGCTGCACCCCAACTTTGTCCGCGCGCGCTACAACCTGGGCGTCAGCTGCATCAACATGGGCTGCTACGAGGAGGCGGCCAGCCACCTGCTGGCGGCGCTGGCGATGCACAAGGACGTGGAGACGAGCGGGCGCGAGCGGGCGCGCGAGATCCTGGGCGGCGCCGCCGCGGGCGTCACGGACGAGCACCTCGACCGCATGACGACGCAGAACCGCAGCACGACGCTGCACGACACGCTGCGGCGCGTGTTTGGCCTGATGGACCGGCGGGACCTGGCGGACCGGGTGGCGATAGACATGGACCCGGACATTTTCCGGGGCGAGTTTGATTTTTAGGGGGGATGATTGGGGGGGGAGGGGGGAGAACGAAAAGCAGTAGCGGGTTGATTGATCAGGGCGGAAGGGGGTATTATTAGAACGTGAAATGCTGGGGAGAGGGACGAACAGACGGGATGACAAAAAATGTTGCATTTTCTGGGCTGCATAACGGGACAAGATCTTTCTTTGTTTTTACAATCGGGGAGACGGGACTTTCTTTTCTTTCTTTTTCTACGCTTTACAAAAATGGGTGGTTCCCATTTTCTTTTACGTCCACACACACCTCGGTTCTTCCAATGATGTACAAAATTCCAATTCAAGCATGCTTTCGTTTTTCACTACGCGAGATAGGGGAAAACCCCATTTCACGTATTCGTGCAGTTTATTTTGTGTTCAACGACATGAGGGTTATGGTATCACTGGAAGTCCGCCTTGTCCCCTATACAAGAATAAAAATTAAAAAATCTCCTTCACCACTTCTCCCACTGCCCCTCCCCCTTACTTCACCGTGATAAAGGCGATCCCCTCCCGCGCCCGCCGCACGGCCTGCTGCAGCAGCTGCATCTCCGTGTCCGTCCACGGCACCGAGATCTGGTCCCACTTCACCCCGGGCGTGTGGTACTCCTTCTTGTGCTGCGCGCGCTGTGCCTGCAGCCGGCTCATGGCGCGCGGGTCGCCGCTGCCGCTGAACACCACCAGCGCCGTGCACGGAGGCAGCTGTGCATGGATGCGGCGCAGGCGCCCGGCCAGGATGCGGACGGCGCGCTCTAGGGGTGAGCGGGTCTCCGAATCGGCACCAACCTCTTTCTCTTCCTCCTCCCCCTTCTCTTCTGGGTATTTGTCCTCCTCCACGGCCATCAGGGCTTCCAGCATCTCGAGCGACGGCGGGCCCTGGCCGCTGCTGTTGTTCGGTTGTTGCGCGTCCGATGCTCCTGCTGCTCCTCCTCCTCCTGCTGCCGCCAGCTTGTTGCGGTTCCACCACCCTTGCAGCGCCTCCAGCTCGCGCATGCGCGCCCACACAAAATCGACGCCGCCGCCGGGTACGACCTTCCCGTCCGCGTCGCCATTCACGGCCCGCGCGATGCCGGCCTCCACGTCCGCGTCGCTGCGGCAGCCGCCCAGCACCACCGCGGCCTCGCCGCAGAGCGTCCGCCGCGCGTCGCCCCAGTCGACGGACGCCGTCGACTTGCCCGACGCGACGCCGCCGGTGGCGGGCGGGCCGCCTTGGCTGCGGTAGGCCGTGCCGGCGCGCGCCAGCCGGTGGAACAGGTTCTCGCCGGCGCCCTCGCCGCCCGCCCACTCGGCGTTCTGGCTGCTGCTGCCGCCCCAGGCCTTGCCCTTCTCGCACTTGCGCTTGATCAGGTCGAGGCACGTGCGCGCGTCCTCGACGCTGTCGTGGCCCCGCGCGGTGCCGTGGCCCTTCTGGATCGCGCGGTTGAGGTACTTGGTGGCGAGCCAGCGCAGGGCGTGCTTCTTGGTGGGCGCCATCGGGTGCGGGAACGCGATGGACGTGTCGACGACGAAGGGGTGCGTCAGCTGCATGGCCCGGACGTCCGAGTCGAGCGAGTGGCCTACGAGCACGGAGCGCGCGTCCAGCAGCGCCAGCAGGCGCGCCTGGATGTCGCGCAGGCGCGTGTCCACGGGCGCCAGCATGGCCTCGGTGATGCCCGAGAACTGCGTCAGGTAGTCGACGATGGGCTCGTCGGGCTTGACCAGCTCGTCCAGGACGACCTCGCCGTCCCAGGCGACGACGCTTATGCGCGTCAGCACGAACTTGTCGCCCGCGGCCTTGCACATCTCGCAGTCGACCGCGTACACCTTGCGCCCCGCCGTGATGCTGCCCTGCTCGATCTCGGCCTCGGGCACGTCGCCGTCCGAGAGCGCGGCGACGTCGGTGTGCACCCAGCCCGGCTCGTCCTGGAACGCGGCGCGCTGCTCAGGCGTCGGCAGCATGGCCGGGTGCAGCACGAAGTCGTTGGAGAGGTACTCCTGCGGGGTGGCGATGAACTCGGAGATGCGCGTGCGCACGTCCTTCTGGTGGGGGTTGAGGCTGCTGTTCCCCTGGAACCGCGGCCCCTTGACGGCCTTCTCCTCGGCCGACTTGGGCAGCGGGGCCGTCAGGAACGTCGCCACGGGCGAGAACATGGTCGCGTACTTTTCGTTGCCGCGCGCACGCACCGGCCACAACTGCGGGAACACGTCGGCCAGCGGCTGCGCGGCGGCCGGCAGCTTGTCCTTGTCGAGCTTCCGCGGGTAGCAGTCGTCCGAGGGCGTCGCGCTCTTCTTGATCCACCGCTCGAGGGCCGCCGTGCTGCCGTCCTCCTCCTGCATCCAGCGCGCAAAGTCGACGCCGGACTTGAGCATGGCCTCCTCGAGCCCGGGCACCAGGATGACCACGACCTTGCGAAAGTGCGGGCGGTGGTGCACGGCAAGCCACTGCGGCGCCGTGCCGTCGGCGAACAGGTAGGTGACGAGGTTGCGCAGGTCGGACACCTGGATCTTGTTCTGCAGGCGGGCGTTCTTGTTGAAGGTGAGGGACGGGTAGTTGCCCGAGTCCTTCCGGGGCAGCTTTTTTAACTTCTTAGTGGGCCGCCCGTTGCGGATGGTCTGCCACTCGCCGCCGCCGTCGTCGTCATTGGTGCTGCTGGCCCTGGTCCCGGCCGCGCTCTTCTCGCTCTTGTCGCTCTTGTCCCTCTTCTCCTTCTTTGACTTCTTCTTGTCTCGGCCGCCATCCTCTCCGACCGCCCCGTTGTTGCTGTTGCTGCTAGACAGCGACAGCGCTGCGGCCGCCACCAATTCGTCGTTCTCCATGTCGGCCCGCGACCTCTTAGTGCCGGCCGGCGACGACGCCTCGCTCGGGGCGTCTGTCCGGCTCTTCGCTGTCGGCGACGTCGGCGTCGTCGAGTCCGCTAGAGCGGACGCGGTGGACATGGTAGGGTATGGTAAGAATGCGTCGAAAGGCTGCACACATAAAAAATGCACTGGGAAGCCTCGTCGAATATACCACGTCGTGGGCAGAAGGGCGTCAAGAAACAAAGGTAAAATGTAGAAACATAAAACAGCTGTGAGAAAACTTCGTCGTTTGATGCAGCACTAGGAACTTAATACAGTGAGGAATGGAGCGCTGCGTCATGCAGGGACAGAAAAGATAATTCTGCCGCAGGAAACAGCAATGCGGGTGCAAATGTGGGCCACCGCCTTCCGTATTTGGAACTACGAGTGTCCTTTGCTGCATGCACTAAACCGCACTGTAAGTCGAGGCTCTGCGCTGGGATGGGCCAATCAGCTGTCGGCATCAGTTTAAGATGCATCTCGAGAAGCCTCGTCACCAACAACATCGAGGGCAGATCGAAGGGGCCGGGGGGAGGCGCTCTCTCAGCAGGTGCGCCCCTTGCCAAGGGAGAATTTACGACGTATTAATGCCCGTGACCTGCCTGTCTCCGGGCTTTCTCTGATTTCCTCTCGTAACGGCATTTCGCCGAGCAAACACCTCCCCGGACAAACGTACACAGCGCGCCATATCAACAACCTGCAGCGGGTCATCAAGATGGCGACGGTCCTGTGCCTGTGCAAGAGCTGCTTGTGGCTGCTGGCCATGCTTCCTAATAGCTGGACAAAGGTTGAGACACATCATTATAGCCCTGCGGTGGCACCCGGAGCGCCACTCAGCGTTGCCTTCCAAGGACCGGCCGGCCCCGGTGCAGCGCGGACGCTGTTTGAAGGCTGGTAAGTCGCAGGGGTAGGCCATTGCGAATTGTCGGTTGGTTTTCTGACGGTGGTTTTAGCTATCTGCAAAGTACTGCGTGTCCAAGTTGCAAAGCTGCCGTCGGAGCCCAGTGCATTGCGGCTCCGCCGAACCACGTTCTTACCACGTCAGCCCTCCCCTCCCCTCCGACGAGCTGTATAACCGTCTCTCTAACCATTGAACAGAGGACAATATTTATTACTTGGGACGGGTATTATGGCGGTGCGGGGAACAGACTACATGCCCGTGGAGTTGAATGTCACGCACTTCCTCGACCCCCAGAAGCCCGCGGGCGTGAGCAGCGAGCCAACGTCGTCGGGCGGCAGTACAGATGGTCCTGTTGCCCACCAGCTGTCCACACAATCCATACGTCGAGGCGATGCTGGGAACACAGGCGACCTCTCGGCGCAGATCGCGGCCCAGCGTACCCGCATCAACAAGATCGGCAAAACTGTATCCCAGATTATGGCCTCCATGAAGGGAGATATTTCGCGTCTCGGCAGCGACGTGTCCGGCCTGCAGGAGACTGTGCTGGAGCTGCGCAGCGATATAAGCGGCGTCCAGGGCGACGTCTCGTCCCTGCGGTCCGAGATGCGCGCCGTCCAGAGCCTGGTCAGCCACCACGAAGACAGGATGAAGACGGCCTTGGCCGAGACATCGCAGAAGCTTCGAGCGGAGGTGGCCGGGCTGAAGAAGGAGCTGCAGCAGGTGAGGAGCAAGCGGGGAGCGGATGGCACGCCGGGGAATACGGCTGCCGTAGTCGGGCAAGCCGAGGAGCTTGTAGCGCTGCGGGCCGAGGTGGCGGATCTCCGGCTGGCCATGGCGCTTCACCGTGCCACCTACGCGAGCTAGGCGTCCTCAGAAGCATCTTTGCCAGCCCGAGAGGCCGTGTGCCGCAGCTCGAGTCACAATCAGGCGGCGAAGATGCCTGAGCAGATCTAGACAAAGTTACAAATGAGGCGCCAAACGGCACAGAGCGATCACTAGCCAGATAAAAAGACAGCAATACAAAAGTGTAAAGACATCCCCATGAGATATTTGTTTTGATATTTTGTGTATCACCCCATTGGCCTCAATCACGGCCGAAACCGTGCGAGGTATGCCATAGTGGGATCCTCCTCGAGTAACGCGGAGTAATACAACTCGGCTTATAACGCCTCCCGTTACGGACTCGGCATCTCCGTCCATCGACATCAAATCAAATCAAAGCGAATCCCACTGCAGCACACAGCCATAGGACACAAGAGTCATCACTGCCGGATTCCATTTGATTTATTTTAATTTTGTGGGGGAATACTATCACGTTTTCTCCAACATCTCCTTGGAACAGCAGGGCTACTCCTTCATGAGGCCCTCCAAGATCTCGAGCGCGACTGCGGACAGCTTGCTGACGGAGCTCACAAACTGCATGTCGAAAAACTTGCGCATCTCGGGCGACGCGGGATCGTCGAACCAGCGGGCGAGCGCGGCCGTCACGACCTCGTGGTCGGGGCCGCTCCGCACGTCGGCGAGCATGCGGCGGGCCGCGTCGAGTGGCGGCCACTCGTCGGAGTGGCCCTTGGGCCCGTAGTGGAGGACGATGAGCACGAGGGCCTCGTACAGGGCGCCGTCGGCCAGGTCCGGCAGCGCGGCCAGCACGCCCGGGTGGACGCTGGGGTCGGGCCTGCCTCCCTCCGCCTGTGCCTGGAGGAGCGGCATGATGTGGGGGATGGCCTTGGCGATCATCATCAGGCCCTTGAGCCGCCACTGCGCAAACGGCGCCGGGTACTTGTACGGGTCGATGTGCTGGGCGCCGAAGCAGGCGAAGGCCAGGACGTGTGCGTAGCTTCCCTGGTCCGTGTAGTACATGATGGCGTGGCGGAAGACGTGGGCGAGCGGCTCGACGGCCCAGCGCCGGGCCCGGACGAGCGGCTGGCATGTCGTCCAGAGGAGGCGCATGTACCGGAGGCGGTCGGCCGGCACGGTGTTCTGCTCGACCTGGCACGCCGCGTACATGGCCTCGATCTGCTGCGGCGTGACGGCGCGCGGGCCGCTGTCGTCGCGGAGGACGGGCGGGTTGCGCAGCAGGTCGAGGTCGGGCACGAGGCTGAAGCCCGCGTTGAGGTCCAGCAGCGGCGACCGCTGGCAGACCTGGTACACGTCGAGGTCCTCGGCGCAGCGCGGGCACGTGCAGGCGAAGTTGTACAGCGTGAGGCCGTGCTGGCGGGCGGAGCGCGGTTTTGTGTAGTCTGCGAGAGAAAGTCAGTGGCGCTGTTCAGAAATTTCAGAAATAAAAACAATGTAGTCGCTCAAGTTAGGCTCACCAATATAAGAGATCGTGATCTCGTCGCCGACCTCGATCGGCACCTGCGCGCGCAGGTACGCCTTCTGGCCCGCGAACGCCACGACGGCCGCGGGTATGCACGCGTGGTTGACCATGGCCAGCGCCGCGTCCAGGAACATGCCCGACTGGCCGATGTCGTGGTCGCTGCGGTCGAACGAGTTCGTGTGGATGCGGCACATGACCTCGACGGCCGTCTGCACCTGCGCCGTCGTCGACCAGCCGGCGAACCGGCATGCCGCCGCCGCCTGCATCTTGAAGTCGTCCCACAGCGCCGCGTTCTTCACAAACGCCACCGTGTTGCTCTCGAGCCGCTCGACGGCCGCGCGCACCGCGGGCGCCTTGTCCCACTGCAGCAGCAGCAGCAGCAGCGCACGCACGGGCGTCGGCAGCGGCTGCACGTACTGGTCGACGTGCTCGTCCGACACGCCCGCCGCGCTGTCCAGCCGCGCCACGTCCTCCGCGCTCGCCGCGATCGCCGCCATGGCGGCGCTCTCCAGCGCCCGGTGCAGGGCCTTGCACTCTACCTTGTGGCAGCGCGCCCAGTGCGCCCGCTGGCACTGGTTGCCGCAGTAGGCCACGGCGTGGCAGCCCGTGCAGAGCTTGACGGGCTGGCGGCGCACGTCCAGGCAGTTGTTGCAGGTGAACTGGGCATCGCGGCTGGCCGGGAAGACCACCAGGGGCGACGAGAAGACGGCGATGGCCTCGCCGGGCTCGAAGCGGCGGGTGGCAAAGAGGCCGCGGCCGCGCGTGGCCGGCGCGATGTTGGGCGGCGACCGGTCGCCGCGGATCTCGACGCCGGGCGGGAGGGAGGCCATGCTGTTCACAGGAATGGGCTCTCCTTTTTTATTTGCCTTTTTGTGTTGGCCTGGGTTTGTTGGATTCTGAGATATCTTACATTGGGGGGTAGCAAAAATGGACGTTAGGCTCACCCATACGACAAAATCCGATAGTATTTTAGAGAGGCGGGCACCGCAGTCAGCACTGTTCACAAAGCCTCACCAGCCAGCATCAATGTTAAATCACACAGCAAGACGGCAGCTAGAATACTGCTTTTAAATTGATTCATGGCGCTGGGTATATGCTCTACTCCTCCGTCTATGATCCGTAAACACCGCTATAATTCACCATGCGTAACTCTTCCCCCCCTCCCCGATTCTCTCTCCTCCAGCCGCTGCCACAGCTCGTGTGACCAGTGCGACTCGTCCTTCGCATGCGCCTTCGCCAGCTGCTGGATGTGGTAGCTCCAGCAGTGTGCCTGCACCTTGCCGTCCTTGCCGCACGTCGCCTTCTGTGCGGCATTGCTGCCCCCCTTCGGCTCAGGCCACAGCGACACGTTGGCGCCCATGCTTGCGTCCAAGAAGTTGTCATTGACCAGGTGGGCGGCGCGCGTCCGCGCTGCCTCGTAGGCCGGGTCTGCACTCTCCTGCTCCACGAGCAGCCGCAGCACCTCGGTCAGGCCGTCGCTGGCCAGAAAGTCTTTCATGATCACATCGCTCTTGATGAGGCCGTTGATCGCCAGGAGGCGCGAGCGCACCCACGCGGGGTGATCGCTAGGAACTGCTGCTGCCGCGGCCGAACCTGCGTCCCGGTGGACTGGCAGGTCATGGTACGGCCCGAAGATGATCTCGCCGAGCGTCGTCTTGCCGCGGTTGTTGGCAGCGCCGCCGGGCGTCACGCACGTGCCCTTCGCGTACACGTCCCACCACTGCTCAACCTCGAGCAGCGCCGTCGGGTTGTTCTGCACCGCCGCGCCCACGATGGCCGCGGCCTTCTGGGCGGCCGCGGGGCTACCGCTGCTGCCGCCGCTCATCAGACAGAGCAGCTGCCGCGTCGCGGCGTGGTCCTCGGCCAGCTTCACGCCGTAGTAGATGTCGTGCGCGAACTCGTCGAGCTGCTCGAGGGCGCCGGCGAAGCGCGCCCTCTCGGCGTCGGCTGTGAGGCTGTCGTGGCCGCCCCCGGCCTGCCCGGCCGCCACGCCCTTGACAATGGCAATTGCATCGTAAAAGGAGCCGCCGTCTCCGCCGCCTCCTCCGCTGCCGGCTTCAGGCTTCTTGACGAGGCCGACCGGGTCGTACGCAGGGGCTCCCCGTGGCAGGGGCACGGTGTCTCCGCCCTCCTCCCCCACATCCTGCACCGGCTGGTCAACGAGCACGATGCTCTGGTCCACGGGCAGGCCCGCCAGACCGGCCGGCGGGTCTTCCGAGTCGTTGTTCAGCTTGGCCTCCCGCTCGCCCGTGTAGACGTTGAGGCGGACGTGCAGGCCCGGCGGCAGGTCCTGGTCCTCGTGCACGCGCTGGAACTCGTCTGTCGCCTGGAAGAGGCGAGGATAGCAGTCTGCGGCAACGTCGGTGTGGCAGATGAGGTCGCTGCCCTCTGTTGTCTGCTTGATCTCTCCCTTTTGCTGCTGCTCTTGTGGCGATGGTGGTGAGGTGGCCACAGCAGCCACGGCAAAGAGACAAGTGATGGCGAGAAGCAGGACCAACAGCCTTCCCAGTGTTGACCGGGCGGCCGTTGGCCGAGGTTTTATGCGGACCATTTTTGCTGTGTAATTGAATTATGAAGTCTCACAGATCAGTTGAGACGTGGAATAGAGCCGGCATAAAATAAATTATCTTGGAAGGGAGACTGGCTTCTTTAAGAGCAAGAGACAATCAGCGCTCCAGGTTAGAAGACACATTTCAGTCTTTCGCCCGCCGTCACTCGATTTGACAAAAATAAAAGAAGCGAATAGAATAGAAGGCAAATAAAGAAAAGTGTCCCCTTCGTAGGCAGCCTTGCCACCGCACGGCGTGTTAGTGAACTGTGTCCTGATTGACAAAAAAAAACACTTCTAAATTTCTAGGGGACACAAGGAACCTGGACGCTAGCGTCCGAGTTGTCAACTCCGCCTAAGTGGCCAATTGTCCCAGCATTTGGCCAATTAGCAATCATCCTAATTCGCGGCTTCTGACTGGCCCAGTGGCCGCCCCGCCGACTAGCTTTGTATGTGCATAAGATGTCTAGATGCAAATCTATTATTCGATTAGCCAAAGTCGTGGTCTCTTCCCGGCATTCGTTTTCGCTCAGCGTTTTTCCCTCGTCTCCGGCACCACGACCTCGAGCAACGGCCACCGCACCGTCCGCGCCAATTAACTCCCACCCGACCGGCAATTCGTCCTTGTTCGCCACTCCCACACACACACACACCATGCTGCCGATAAGACAACGAGCTGCGTGCATAGCACGCCAGGCGCGCTTCCGGCCCGCCGCCGTGACGCCGGCCGTCCGCTTCGCCTCGACCGAGAGCCACTCCAGCGACCACCACGACCACCACGGCGAGAGCCACGCGCCCGTCGACGAGCCCATGGGTGTATGTCTTGGGGGGGAAATGCCATGCCCATCCAGATGGAGGAGTTGCAGGTTACTGACAATGCACAATGCAGGCCGCCTGGTTCATCGCCCTCGGCGCCATCCCCTTCTCGTATGTCCTCTACACGCTATCGCGGCCAGCCAAGGACGGCGAGCCCACCGCCCTCGAGTCCTACATCGGCAAGTTCTCGAACTTGCGCGAGCAGTGGGTGACCCGCAACACCCTGCACACCGCCGCCGTCGAGCAGGCCGCCCACGACAAGAACCTGCTGTACACGATCGACCGGAACACGCACGTCGAGCTGCGGTATCCCGAGTGCGTTCCCATGGGCTGTCTCTGAGGTGCTTTGGTTGCTGTTTTTTTTTGTGCTAACGCTGTCTCCAGGGTCTTCCAGTCCGGCGCGCCTTACAACGTGCCCGCCGGCCACAACGTGAACCTGGACAAGGTCGTGGCGCACTACCGGGAGCAGTACCACAAGGAGAACGAGCGGCAAGCAACGGTCGCCGCCGCAAGGCAGCCGAAGGAGTAGTGTGGAAGCAGGAGAGAAACAGAAACCGAAACCGGACGGAAAACAACAAACAAACCGATAAAACACAACAATGTAACATACGAATTGTCGAGACGAGTACATACGGCCGCGGTCGGGCGTGCGGGCAAGAAGAGAGATGCAGAAAGAGGCAGAGGTGCAGATATCAAGAGACATCTGGGGACAGAAAAGGAATGCACGCTGAGGAGCTTGGAATACACGCTGTCTTTCCTGTCCGAGCCTGTCTGTTAGATCGCGATGCGGCCGATCGAGTTGGTTCTGCATTTGAGTTTAGCATCTGTTTTCACTTTGCACTTTGTCAACGCAAACAACAAGAAGAGAGATTCCAAAAAAAAAATTACAACTATATCATTTTTCTATCTTTCTGCCCGGACAGAGTAGAACGCATGTGTGTTCGTTCTTTTTCCAGGGAAGCCACAATACAGAGTAATGAGACCATTGGTTGCCCTTTTCACTGCAACTATGGAAGAAGGGAAGCTTTGCCGTATTGCCGTAGTATGGAAGGAGGGTGGATTTCTTGTTCATTGTCATTTTATGAGCTGTTTCGCAGACAATCGACACGCCCGCATTGTTTGCCGCTCCCCGTGGGACTCCTAACTAGACCTGCGCACACATCGTGTATTCCGTAGAGGGATGTAATATATGGACAGAGCAGCCTCACCCTACCTGTCTCACTAACACTTCCCATAACAACCAAAGTAAAATGCTGCTCTGTTCTTAACTCGTACATAGTGCTTTTGTCTGCCCCCGTTTTATTGACCCATCCGAGAACTCCTGTGCCAAGAAACTAAAAATAAAAAACCCTGGAAATAAAAATGATGATACACCGCTGAAAGTGACCACAGATAACAATACTCGTCATACTTCTCACTTCTCCTTCACCTGCTTCTCCGGTTCTTCGTCACTTTATCGTCACTGCGTCCTCACTTCTTTTTGACACAGCACTCTCCCTTGCACTTGAAGTCTTTGACGTCCTTATTGTAGTTGATCGTCACCTCTTCGCCGGGCTCAATGTCGCGCACGGCAGTCACCGTGGCACCACCGACGTCGGTGGACACGCGGCAGTTGTTGAACCCGGTGCACCGGTGGTTGATCAGGTCCGTCAGCAGGTACACGGCGGCCTGGTAGTTGCCCCTAGCGTTGTTGAACGCGTGCACTGGCTGAAGGCGAAATGCGTAGCGGTGGAACCAGGCAGTGGTCTCGCGGCGAGCCCATTCGCGGCGGTCCCGTTCGGCCTGTTCGGCCCGTTCGGCAGCAGCGTCTTCATCTTCAGGATCGGAGTCCCGCTTCAAAAGCCCCTTTCGGAGGGCCGATAGGGCCCGCTTGCTCGCGGGGGGCTTCTTCATGGGGTCGTCCGGTGGGCCGTCACCGCCGTCTGGCCGCATGCGCATGTGGTCCGCGGCCGTCAGCTGGTTGTCGAGCACGAAACCCTTGGTCATGACCTTCGAGTCGATGAGCGTGCGGGCCTCGGCGGCTTCCTGGGGATCAATGCCGTTGGCCCACGCCAGGTGGGGGAAGGCCCCGTGCAGGGCTCGCCGCCGGTGGTCCGACATGCGGAGGTAGCGGTCGTGCACGTTTCGGATGCCGCTGGCGTGGGCATCGTGTGTGGCCTCGAGGGCAGTGTGCTCGCGGAAGAGGGTCTCCTTGTTGGAGAACCTGCGCATGGCATAGACGCAGAAGCCGAGGGACGGGTCGTCGTTCAGACGGACCTGAAGGTCGGCATTAGGCGAGGAGGGGGGCGCCTCGCCCGGGTCCTGATGGGGTTGAGGACTGCCAAGATCAGCCGCCGACATATCTCGTGCTCCCAAGGTGAAAGGGGACCAGAGAGGGCGAAGTTGTTTGTATGGGAGGCGAAGTCGCAATAGTATTGTAGCTAAATGTGGGCGAAGTCACCATAGAGCCCCCCACTTTTTAAATGGTTTTCCAACGACGGAGAGCTCTTCAAAATCAGACGATGCAGGGATAAACAGAAGAAATTGTACGTCGTAGGATACGAGGGCACACGGGCAACCTGTGGGCAACCAATCGGTTGGCTGCTTCCGCGTGGTCTACGAGCTTACTGTATTGTGGCTTCCCTGGAAAGAGAATGAACAAGACGAAGACGTTCTGCTCTCTCCGGGCTGGAACATGTGAAACAACCAGAAAAATACGGAGTGCAATTATACCAGTTCCTTTTTGATTCGTATGGGGAGAAGTGTTTAGGAATCGAGTGCATTCCGTTGCGCAACCAAATAGACTTCTTATCCACGTCAAATCACGCAGCCACGCCGCTCTGCCTGTTTTTTTTTAATCTTTTTTTTGATTCAAGTCAACTATCAAAAGCATGCCGATAGTCTCCCCTATTGGAATAAAAACAAAACAAAAAGCCCATATGTTTGCCCTTCCACCGGGCATAGACGACGAATGCCAGAAGGAAAAAGGAAAAAAAAGAACGAAAACCGGTCCCTTGTTCGCGCCGCACCATCGCAATGATCCATGCTTCGAGCAAGGAGTTCGGTTGTTGCTGCTTCTTCAGTTTTCGTTTTGCCGATTCTCGGGGATTTTGTTTTCCGTTTTCTTTTTTGTAGCGTTTTGCTTTTCTTTATCCCTCAGCACAGCTACCCTTCGTCCCAAGTAGCTTTTTTGGCGTTCAACCCATCACCGCCTCTCTCAAAAAACAAGAGCAGGCATAAAAAACCGAAGGCTTCCAATTGACCGAAACATTTCGTAACACAGCAACAAAGAGGACGTGGGAGGAGGAGAGAAAAGGCAGTGGGAAGGTTGCGTAGAAAGTCGAAAAGAGTTGATTTGTGTTGCTTCCGGGGGTGTGCTGTTTACTTGAGCGGGATGAAACGCGAGGAGTGGGTGGCACCGATACCGGGTCTGCCGTGCTTGACAGGCTTGTAGGAGATGGAGAACTCGGCGAGGTAGTGGCCGACCATCTCGGGCTTGATCTCGACCTGGTTGAACTCCTTGCCGGAGTAGATGCCAATGACGCTGCCAATCATCTCGGGGACGACAATCATGTCGCGCAGGTGGGTCTTGACGACGTCGGGCTTCTCGTTGGGCTGGGCCTCCTGCTTCGCCTTGCGGAGCTTCTTGATCAGGCCCATCGGCTTGCGCTTCAGGCCGCGGTTGATCCGGCGCCGGGCGCGGGCGTGCACAACATCGCGCAGCTCATCGGAGCCAAGGTCGAGCAGCCTGCACAGGAACGAGTTAGCTTTGCACAACAGAACTGAGCTGTCGGTAAATCAGGCCGTGGGTCGTCGGGGACGTACTGGTCGAGGTCAACACCACGGAATTGGAACTTGCGGAAAGTGCGCTTGCGCTTGATCTCGGCCGCAGCGGCAGCATCCTGGACAGTTCAGTTAGCCCTTCGGTCTTGTACCCGAATCTCGCTTCTTCCGTTTCCCTCCTTTCTGTCCGTCCATCCATTCAGCATCGTCGTCGTGGTCGCCGCCGCCGTCCAGTTTCGATTCCTTCCGGCGGCAGGCTCCAATTCGATGACAAGATTCCTCCTCTTTCCGTGCAAGGAGGGGGAAAAGACAATGCATACGTATTCGTCAGCCATGGTTGCTGTTGGTGGTGCGATCGAAGGGAAATGATCGCTCTGCGTGTTGACGTGTGTTGTGGGATACTGGGCGGAAAAGGAGATCGAGTGTTTCCAAACGGGGTTCACGCTGGAGTAGAAATGGAGGGAGAAAATTTATTGAAGACGAGAGGGGATAGGGCCAGTGAAAAAAAAATTGGCACTAATGTCAGGGTTACTTGCCCTCCCAGCAAAGGCCAATGAGGCGTCGCGAACCGTATTACTAAATTCACGTGACACCAGAGACGTTCTAGCGCAGCCATATTAATATAGTCACGTGAAGATAATTTTGCGATAACGAGGCGAGCAAAATATTTTATCGTTGTATGCAACAATCTTCAATTCGATCGTTCTACCCAGAACACGCCATTATCAAATCTCCGAGAACACAGACAGGCTCGACAGCGCCTGGCCCGACGACGACACCATGAGGTTGTCGGCACACGAGGACCCGAGTCCCGCATTGTGGATCCAGGCCGGCTCCCAGTAGAACAGGCCGCGCCCTCCTTTGACGCCCGCCACGACGTCCGCCACGGCCTTGACCCAGGCCGACTGGCCGGCGACCGTAAAGGGGATGCTCTTGGCGTCGCTGGGAAAGGCGAAGCGCGGGCTGGGGCAGGCCGTCGGCCAGTCCGTCTCGGCCACGACGAGCTCTTTGCCCCAGCCGTCGGCCATGTTCTGCAGCGACGAGCGGAGGCTCGCCAGCGTCGCGCTAGCGCTGTAAAAGGGGTAGTACGAGACGCCCATGATGTCGAAGTCGGCAGCCGCCAATGTCGGCGACCCCGGCCCGCCAGCAGCAGCCAGAACACGGCTGTAAAAGTTCTTCTGTGTCGACCACGACCAGCCATTGTCCAGGTGGACCATGATTTTGGGCTGCGGCGCGAGCGTCGACGCCCGGACGCCCGCCGCCGCCGCGTGCAGCAGCGCACCGATGTTGGCATACGACGACGTCGAGCCGACCGGCCACAGCAGGCCGGCGGTGATCTCGTTGCCGATGGAGATGATGGAGAGGGGCGGAATAGCGCTGGTATTGGTGGCATTGGCGGCGGCGTGCGCAGCAAAATCCTCTTGGAACGCGTCGCAAACGCTCCGCGTGTAGTTGAACAGCTTCGCGGTCAGCCCGTCGATTGTACGCGGCCACCCAGCTGGGATCGCCTGGTGGCCTGGGTCCGCCCAGGTGTCCGAGTAGTGCAGGTCCAGGTACACGGCCAGGCCTGCCGCACGGGCGCGCCGCGCCAGCGCGAGGTTGTAGCTCAGGTTGTAGGCGCCGGCATTGGCCGTCGGGTTGACCCACAGGCGCTGGCGGACCATGTTGATGCCGCCGGCCGCCAGGATGGCCTCGAGCTTGGCCGGCTGGTTGGCGGAGGCCGTCTTGTAGACGACGCCGGCAGCCTCTTCGACGGCCACCGAGGACCAGTCGACACCGCGGTACGCCAGCGAGGTTGAGGAAGGCCCTGCTGCAGTGTCGGGCACGGCCGCAGCAGCTGCATAGGCAGCCGTGGCAATCAACAATAGAGATCGCATTGAGTTAGGTTATGAACGTTGGCCTAAAAAGTTTTGGCTCGATTATTCCGGGGGCTGCATTGTAAACCTTGGAAATCCCCTGGCAATTTCTCACGAGTATGGGCTCATACTGGCAGCGGCCACGCAGCCTTTCCATATTACATGCGGGGATCCGAGGGTGACTTGTTCATATATTCGGAAGCAAAGGTGAGAGGCAATTCTAAACATAAACATATATTGACGTACTGTTAAAAGAACCCCAGCTGAGTCTGTCGCCCTCATTGCTGTTAACCGGGCCGATTGAAGCGATGAAAATGCCAAAATCGGCCTGAAATAGCCTGACCAGGCTGCACAATGTTTGCAGCGAACAACTCCAATTGTAGATTTATCTTTCTACTCGTTTTATAAGTTTTAATTATGTCTGTACATCAAAGCCATTGGCTTGGACTGCCTCTTATAATATGGGGTTTTAGTTGAGATCTGGGTTGTGTTTTGGTGGAATACTTAGAGTCTAGTTCTCAGGGAACCCTGGTATTGGTTCTGCCATTTCGGTATTCACATTTCACGGCAGTTTTTCATGGCCAAAATCATTATCGCAATAGATTGAACGCTGTTAATTTATTACTAAATTGGCATCATATTATTCATACTCATCCAACGAACAAAATGGCGACAGCAGGAGTCTGTCTTCTTCTCCCTTTCCTTCTTCTTTGCCTCCTTTTTGAGTTTGTTCTGCTTTCTTTTCTCTCAGCTGCCCACTCTTTCTTTTCTCTTGCCTTCCTTCTTCCTTCAGTACACTTGATGCTTGGGGGCTTTGAGCGTTGTGTAAAGGAGGAAATGGATTTTTGCCACGAGGATTGATATTCCTGAGGAAAGAAATCGGCCTCCCCCCCTACGAAACTCTCAAAGCCCAAGGATCAACGTTCTGGAGGAAGAAAAGAATGACTGGGAGGAAAATCGAGAGAAGGCAGCGGGAGAAAAAAAATAAGCAGATCAAAATTCAAAAATGGACAAAAGGATGAAGAAAGAGGGAGAAGAAGACTGACTTCTGCTATCGCCATTTTGTCCGATACATGTGAAAAACAGATATAGAAGAAAAGGAAGAAGAAAAGACAAAATAAATACCAATGATATAATCGAACATGCTCTCGTACCGTCGTGGTATCTTAACACACCCATATTGCAACCCGCTCATGAAAAAGTGAACAAAAATATCGCTGTCTGGTTGTAACACGCTCCCGCTATACCTTAACCCATCCCAAACGCCTTCGTATTTTTTTGTGTATTTTTCATTTCTTTTCAAAACCCAAATTGTAAAATGCTAATCAAAAGCCAAAAACCGAGTGGGATATGCTCAGGATGTCGAAGACAGAAAGACGAAAGGTAAGCCATTGCAGCCATTGTTTTCTCTTTAGATCTTAGTCGGCCGGTTGTCCCAGGAGGGAGCGCCGATGGCGTTGGTAGCATAGTTTGCGGGACCTTTTGAAGCAGGAGAAGCTGTGCTCTTGCCGTTCAGCTGGTCGTACCGGTAGGTAGGTGGGTTGCCGATGTCAGAGACGAGCTGCTTGGTCCAGTTCTTCAGAGAACCGGACTTGGACTTCCGTCCGGACGAGGTATGCGCTTTTGAAGGCACGGTGTAGCTCGTGTCGCTGATGACGGAGGCAGACGACGAAGTCGATGACGCCTTGGCCTGAGCGTAGGCATAGATGGAGTCGCTGTAAGCAGACATTGTGATGGATGGTCTAGGAGAAAAGGGGTAGGAAGGTAAAGTTGTAAATGGTGTATGGTGACAATGTTTGTATTGTGAAATGCTGTGTTGATTTTTGAATTTTGATTGATGTCTTGTAGAAGTCCGATCTTGTAAGAGACAAGGGCTGAAAGATGTAGAAGTGGAAGTGATGATTCAAAACTCGAACAGAACAGAAACCGAAGGGGATGCCTCCTTTACTTATACACGAACTGGAGGCAGATGAAGACATTGCCGATTTGTCAGGGAGCAGGCTCGACATGTCAAAACTTGCACTACGTATGTTGACGCGATCTGTATTAGACAGCAATAAAAAAAAGCAAAAAAAAAAAACCCCGTTCCCTTGATGCAAAGAGTCACCTTGTCATAACCTGGCTCCGCTACTTTTGCTGCACGAGGCTAGTCGCTTTCTTCCGTCAGACCCCCCCGGGTTCCCACAAACGTGGGCCTACCGTCGCCGCAATCACGGCCGTGCGTTGCTGGCCGAATACCCCTACGGAGTTTTCACGCGGCGCCTTGCATGCTTAGGCCTCCCTTTTTTTTGTCCTGCATTACGTCGTGGACTTGTTCCGAACATCGTCTCCTAGGTTCTAGACGATGTGACATCTGTCTCATTGGCTTGTTTTCACTGCTGCCTTGCCGATCAGGCTCTCCTTCTCTGTTTTGCTGTAATAGGACTCGCAACCTCCGACAATCGGGTCATCACTGTCACGGCGGCCTGTGTTCAACTTTCGTTGGGGCCTTGCAACCTTAATGCGAGGCTAACAAAACTTGGGCCAGTCACTGGGACTCAGCTAGGCCTGGCCAGAACGTTGACGGTGCCAACTTTGCTGGGAACCTCAATTCACAGACGTAATTACGTAGTAAGCCGAAAGAAAAAGAAAAGTCTTCCGAGGTACTCCATATGCCGTCTCTACGAAAGTTACCCTTTTGGGTTCAATTCTTCTTTATTTGCTGTGACTGAACGAGGACCCGCGGCGCAGCTTGTGGCCTGAATGACTAGGCGGACATTTTGGTTCTTTTTAGCCATAGCGCCGCCCCGCTCGAGTCATCCTCCATCCTGCAAAACCGTTACGGCGGAGAGAGGCTGTGTCGAATCGTCTGCTTAGGGGCATAGAGCAGCAGAAAAGACCGAATCCGAACCCCAATTGTCCCATTGGCGGGGAACCACTGCGGTCGTATTGCTCGCACTCCACGCCAGGTGAGTCACAAGGCGTTTGACGACGGTCAACGTTTCGTCTCATTGAACCGAGCTTTCGAAACGGTCGTGGAGAAACGCGCGAGAAAAACGGACAAGAAGAAAAAGTGTGTTTGACACTTCGCGAGCAATACGCCATATGCAGGCGATGACGCATTGAGAGCGGTGGTTGTCGTTTTTCTCGTTTTTCCTTTTCCTCTTCCATTTTCTCCAGATCTTGATGACCAATGTGCCATTCTGTGGGCTTAATGGGCTGCTTATGTGATATCGTCTCCATTCGGATTTGCTAAGCATGGGTTTATAAGATGGAGCAATAACCGTCCGGCTACCAGTGAAGCGAATTGCTGCTCTCCACATGTCTTCTCAGTGCGTTCTGACGTGATTTGCATCTCACGTTCATCTCTCTCCTCCTCTCCGCCTCCTGTCCCATGACAGTAAAGTTTAAAAGGTGGCCAGTTGACAGGCGAAATCGTGGGTCGGGGCTCCAGCGGAGGTATCGTATCTGAGCCGTGGTGCAATAATTCCGTACGGAGTACGCCGGTTCCTTTTCGCCTAGCCGTGGCCTTGTCAGAATTAAGGTTTTTTTGGACAAGGCACCACCAAAAAGCGCCGCTGCCGTGAAGCGGCTCAATGACATGACAGCGGTCTCCTGGCTTCGAGCCACGCGAAAGGATGCGGCATCGGACGGAGGATCGATCGGCACCGGAGCTAAAATTTGCAAATTGTTGACACCTCGAGAGGCACTCGAGCCGATTCTCGCTCTCCGAGATGTAAGATCGGATGTACGAAGAAACAAAAAGAGCTTAAGCTTTCTTGCTAGCTTAGGCACGGACAGCAAGGCAGCAGGATTCCCCAAGTCAAGACAAGGGGGAGAGGAAACATGCAAGTGATGAAAAAGACCTTGTTGGGCACTTGATCGGCTTGACGTAACTTGTGGCCTCTGCCTCGCCGAAAGTCGGTGTGCTTAACGCAATTTGCGGGGAGCGAAGAAGAGAGAGGGAAACGGAGCAGGGGTCTAGACACGGACGACCGCCCGCTCTTTTGCTGCTGTGCTATTGTAGGTAACCATGTAAAAGAACCATCGCAAGAATGTTGCTGCCTCCGGCGCCTCCTCATTTTCAAGGGTAGGATTTCTGTGGCCCGGGGGGGTGGTTGGTCAGCCTTGTGTCGTTACCCTCCGTGCCGAAACGACAGCGTGAATCCGACCGAACTTGAGAGGAAGATTCCGAGGATACTTTGACTATGTTCGACATTGGAGGAACCAAGCGCGTCAAAGTCTTCGAAATACAGTGGTATCTGCTGTTTGGAGATGTTCCACCAGACGGTTACGCTTGAAACAAGAAATCGGCGAAGAATTAAAATGGTTTGCATTACAACATCTGTTGAATCTAGGAAAGAAAAGAAAAAAAGCACGAAAGCACTGCCTTTCCCTCTGACAGACGGCCAGAAAACGCCACAAAACGCCTCTAGATAAAGCATCCCTCCCCTCGTTCGAAAACGCAAAATTATAGAGGAAGTAGAAATATAAAACAAAGAAAAGGAAACGACCCCAGCCTTCGTGAACGCCGGAACGAATAGGGAAAGGAAAGGCTCCCCTCGTACAACTCCATGAAAACGTTCTAAAAAAGGTGCAACAGCACAGCTCAGAGGTAAACCGCCACCCCGACACCTACGATGCCAGGCGCTCCTTCACCTCGACGTTGCCGCCGCCCAGCGACGTGATCTTGGCCACCAGAAGCTTGCTGCTGTCTAGCTCCGCAATATCGTCGCCGCCGCCGATGCTCTTGCCATTGACCAGGATGTTGGGCACGGTGCGGCGGCCCGTCAGGTCCGCCAGGCGCGCCTGCAGCGCGGGGCCTAGTGGGTGCGTGTCGAGCTCCACGACGAACGGCGGCGGGTCGATGACGTACTTGTCGAGTAGGAGGCCCTTGGCGCGCTTCGAAAAGGGGCAGTACGTTTTCGAGAAGATAATCACTGCACAGGGTTAGCTGCTACGCTCTGCACATCTCACTTCCGCTGTCTGCCTCCAACGCACCTGGCGCCCTCTTGACGATCCGGTCGAGCTCAATCTCGACCGTCTTGGCCTCTTCCGTCTGGCCCGCTGCGGCACCGCCGCCTGGTGCTGCTGCCGGAACACCCGCTGCGGCCGCGTCTTCGATAGCGCCGTCCTTCTTCTGCCCGCTCGCCGAGCTGCCCACGCCGATCACGTTGCTCGGCGCGTCCGGCCGGTTGGGCGCCTTCGCGTTGGCCTGGTCCTTGGCCTGCTGCTCGGCGGCCTTGAGGCGGCTCTGCATCTCGCGGGCGAGGCGGCTGTCTTCGTCGTCGACGTCGCCGTCGTTGTCCATGTCGATCACGACGTTCGACTTGCTGTTGGCAATGTCATTCTTCTTCTCATCGCCCAAGGCGCCCTTCGTCTTGTGGTAGAAGTCTTGCAGCGTGCGCTGGTCCGGGGTGCGCGAGTCACGCAGGTGCGACGTGTACACGAGCATGGCGATGGTGAACGCCAGCGCGGCGACGAAGACGAGCTTGAGCCGGCGCGGCATTGTGGTAATTTGGTTGGGGGCGAGAGAGAAAGGGGGGGGAGGAGAGGTCGACGGATAAGGCGGAAGATAGCCGACAAGCCACACGCGTCGGGATAGGACGGAATGCGCGGAACGCACACGATGAGATCGGGCCCGAGACGTTGTGATGCTGCAGAAGGATTGTCGGCACGGATGCGAGTCGCGTGCTTGGGCGGATTAAGGTTTCGCGATAAAGCAAGGCGAAGAAGAAGAAAAAAAACCGAGGGCGCAGAACGCAAATAAGGGGGAAGACGAGGACAAGTTGAAGGTCGTGTCAGAAAGGCTAAGGAGCGAAGAAAGAAAAGGGAGCAATACAAAAGTGAAATTTGGTGCGGAGTTGACGGAGCCAGAACCTGACAAGCAGAAGAAAAAGTCGCGTGGATTCCTTTCGGCGGAGAGAAGCGAAGGAGCAGCGGGATTACGGAGCGCAAGATTAAGGTCCCCAGTTTTCTAATCACGACGCACACCAAAGCCGCGGAAAGGGTTGCGGGGAAGCTAAAGCCGCAGGGCGCGATTGCTTCTTGCGGTTTAGCGCACAGTACCATTATTGGTGACATTAGGTAAGCATTCGCGCGAGGTGCCGCCGCCACGAAGCGGCACTCTCTAGTATTACAGGTCGCTGCAAATGCATGTGCTATTGAGTCTGTGAAAAGTAGCTCAGAGAATCTACGAGGCAGACCCAACGATGTTGGAGGTTGAACTACGCCGGAGACAGAAAATGAAAATGAACATAGCTATGCTCTCTTTACAGAGGCCTGGGAGGGATGTCTTGGGATGACAGAGCTGTGAGCTGGATCGGCGAGTCTCTGACGATGTTGTGCGTCCGGCTAAGGGGGTTTACAGACCGCCCCACTGTGTGCTTCTCGAATGCACGTGGAAGATGTCACTCTAGGAAAGGATAACAGCAGACATAGAGATCGACAGGGATAGCGATGGGCGAAAGGAGACTTGGAAAGACATGTGACAACTGCGGAGCAGCGACTTGTTGGAGCAAACGTGGCAGGATGAGTGTTGATTGACGCGGCTGTCTCCCTTTATAAGATGCGCATGCCATTTGAGTTGACTATTGAATGTAGGAAGAGTCGTTGGTTGCCGTTGTGTCGAGGAGAGTTGCTTGGTCTCAAGAGGCAAGCGAGAAACAGCAATTTAACTTTTCTGCAACTGCCATTCGTGGCCGCACGCACAGGCAAGGGGGTGCTGGTAAATGGGTAGCATTCTACGGAGTATTACTGTGTGCTGTGGACGACTTTTTGCTGTCCCCTATTTGTTGCGTCATCGGCCTCCAAAGTATTGGCCCAAGAGCGGCTATTGGGCGATTCGCCGACACGGGTAGGTCGCCTTTATGCTGCTTTTTTTTTGTTTATTTATTTCTTTAGAGATACGACAATATGCGGTCTGAGGTGGCCTGGCCTTTTGCGACCAGACGCATGCCAAGAGACCTGGATCGAATGGCCAGCAGAGGCTTGTTCTGTCTGCTGCGTGGTCTCATGTCGCCCAGATCAGCAAGCGTAGGAACGGGTTTGATTGTCCAGCAAGCTGCCTCCTGTCTGTGCTCTGCTGCAGGATGTAAGATATCTTCATGGCTGGCCGCCTCTTGCGTATTCGATACGGCTTACCTTTCCCCTATTTCTTCTGTTCTCAAATGTCTGCATTTGGCGTTATTTTGCTGGTCTTTCGTTTCCCCTCTCTTTTGATGCAGATATGGTCGCGAATTGCTCCTCAGATGAACGCCACAAAAGACCAGGGGCCAAAAGACACGGCATTCGGATATCCCCACAGAGAAAGACAAAGTGCTTGCATCCTTGTGTAAGTGGATTGCGTGGTCCTTCCCTCTTGGACAAATACCAAGGTACCGGGAGTCAATGGGATTTGAGACAATGCAACATCAGCGTCCAAGTGGTTTTTTTTTCCTAGCAGAGAGAGTTCTGTCCCAGGAGTGGAATACGGGATCTAAATGGAGACAGGTCTCGTCGGCGGCACGGCTTTCTCCGTTTGCCTGCCCGTGCCTCTTAAGAACAAGCCTTTTCCCTGTCCATCTCTCCTCATAGACCTGTCTCAGAAAGCGAGAAAAGAGTGATACATCTCGCACGGCCAGAAAACAACAACAAGACGAAAAGACGACAAAACGATAGGACGACAAGATGAGACGTGACGAACTCACGTCAGTGTAAGCGCTCACCGAAGCGTTAGCGACGTTCGTGGCCGTTGACTTCGGTTGACCGTTTTGGTTGTTTTGAGTTTGTTTGTTAGCGGGCGAGAAGAACAACTACGCAATAATTAGTAGAAAGAAACACAGAACAAGAAAAGATAAAAACGGCGTTGTAGAACGGCGGTGGCTGGCTTATACCGGAATTGTATGTAGACCATGTTGACAAGTCTAGGCAAGAGGAGACGGGAGATTAGAGAGGGGACGCCATTCGGGCCACGCCGAGCGGATTGGAGTATTAATCGTTTTGAGAGACGCCAAAAGGCTTCTAGCCTCGTTTCCAGCGCCACCGCATTGACTCCTTTTTGGCGGGTTTCTTCCTTCCTTTTCTCGTTCTCTTTTCGTTTTCCCCCTTTCTCGCTCCGTGCTCACCGGTGACGGGCGTTTTTCTCTCCTCCGTACGCGTAAGTCTTTCTCTTCTCTTCTTGCTACTCTCCCTGTCCGTCAAACGTGGTACGGGAAATGCCCGGCCACCAGTGCCTCGTGCTTGTGTGCCCGCATTGTGCGTTGTTGTGTTTCTAGTGGTATCAAGTGTTGTCAGTACGTGGCCTACGAGTACTCGTTGTAAAAGTCAAGTGAGCTTGAAAGGGCCGCATGAAAGGATTTGGCAAAGACAAGTGCTGCTGGATCCATACAGGCGGGTCGCTTTTGATCCACGATCGCCCTCCGGCGCCGAGGTGCCTTGCGTTGACGAAGACTTTTTGTCCCTTTCCACTGCTCTCTAATTCTGCCTACCCTCTTGACCCGGTTTTCTCTTTTTGTCGTCTTCTGCCGAGGCCTTTCAAAAGACTCTGAAACCGCGGCTCTGCACTATTTTTTCAGCCCCCCAAGCTAAAAGCTTTTCTTGCCCTGATTTATTGTGGCTCTGGACTGCGAGCCAAGCTCGTCTAACTGCTATTTCCACTTGGTAAGGTTCTTTCTTTGATTTTAGGGTCTCGTACCTTGGACCTGACCTGACGATAGGCTCTCCCGTCTTGTTCCCTGCCTAACATGGGGGCCCAGGCCACGAACGCGACCTGCCCTCGACCCTGGCTTGCTGTGGGTTTGACATTTTGGCGTGGAGGCTGTGGCCGGCGGGCTCGGCTTCGGCGGCATGCTCAGGAGTTCGGTGTGCTCAAACCTGCCCAGGGGCGCCAGTCGCAAACGAGCGGTCTCTGACAGGCTGGGAGCAGAGCACGTCAGCCTCAGCACAACAAACACAAGCAACACGGGAAAGAAAGACGGTTGCCTCGGCCGGTCGGGTTGACGATCTTCCCATTGAGAGCCGCTGGATTATTGGCCGTCGAGAGAGAATGGGAAGACAGAAGAGGAAAAGAGAAGGAGAAAGAGAAAACGCTCGCCGCTCATGCAATGCAAGATGCAATCCTCCAGGCAGTGCAGGTTCATAGGCTCCTGTGCGCGCCTTTCGGCCTGCATTTCAGCTCATAGGAACAAGTCGAAAAAGCTCGTATTTGCTCTTCAAACCCTTACCCCCCCCCGTGGCTCGGGAGAGGAGGGTATAGTAGACAGCGTCGTGCTATACCAGCCGCCCCATCTGCAGATGCGATCCCATGCGCCGGTTGAAGTGGAAAAGTGCCGCCCTAACGCGTCGGCCTGTCGCTGAAGGGCGCTCTCCACATCCTGGGGCATTCTGTATTTTTTCTTCTTCTCGCGTCGTTGCTGTACTTGTACGAGTACTCCGCTCCCTGTCCACGTTGGCGTCTCCCAGTGGTTGCATCTTAGCGAGATCCCCATCGGGAAAAAAAGTCAGGGGAACATGCACTACTGCGTGCTGCGCAAATTAGAGAACAGGTCATTTTATCGTTCTTTAATGTCTTTTATTTTGGCGTGTCTCTGTTTACCCATGAAGCCTCAGCTGAAGCCCCTGACGTAGCATTCTGATGTGCGCTATGCTAGCCTCCTGGGCCGTCCGCAATGCCAAGAACGAGAGAGCGGCAGTGACGTGGGTTTTTTTTTCTGCCTTTTCTCCTCCTCACCGTTCCCCCTCCTGTTTTCGTCCATTTGCACCGCCTGCCTGGTCCTGTCTGATGTTCCGTATGGAGTATCCTAGACGGTATAATGCCGTCTGTTAATCCTCTTGTTGTGCCTCCTACTCCGTAGTGCGTCGTAGGCGCTGGCGCTGCCAATATTCCGTATTGCACCGCGCATTTATTTGGTCTTTTCAGCTGAGCTGGAATATCGTGAGGTTGCGCGGAGAGGGCGTTTGCGTGCGTCGAGAAAGATATTGACATCGCCGAGTGTTGGCGAGTGCGTTCCGTACCTGCCTGCTTTGTCCATTTGCCCTCGCCTCCGCTCTTTTCCTCATTTCCACCCCGTGCGCCTGCTCTTTCCCTTTTCCTGGCCACTGCGCCCGTCCCCAACAGCACGTTTTCCTGCCTCCTGGCTTGCTTCTTTCCTTTTTCTCGTTTTTCTTCCCAGGCGCTAACCCAATCGTCCTTTCTCCAAATCCACAACCCCATCGCGCCACTGTGATCCGCCCACACACACCCGAGAGAACTCACGGGCGCCAGCTCTTGCCTCCTTTAAACTTGTTTCTCTCTGGCCTCCGTAGGATATCTTACTTTGCGTAGCGTAGTCTGCTCCAGGCTAACCTCCTCTCCGTCCCCATCTCGAGAAGCCTCACCTTGTCCTTTCTCCTTTTCCTTCTCTCTTTCTGGCCACCAGCATCATTTGCCCTTCGTTTAGCCGCTGTCACTCGCTCCTATTGTTTTTTTTTTTGCTAGATTTTTTACAGCGTCTTTTTCAGTCTTTTCCTTTGGCTTTCTGCCTGGCGTTTTCTCGAATTCTCCACACCGCAGGTCATTTCTCAGTGTCGATCTCTCTCTGATCTCTCTGCTCCTTACGCTTCTCCTTGCGCCGCCCAGCCCCTATTGCATACGACGTATTGAGGCCTTCAAGGTCCCGCGGGCGGCAGGTCAGTATTAAGGTTTCTTGGGTCTCTTCCCCTTCTCTCTATGCACCTTTGCTTTTATCCGCCAGCCCTTCCTTGTTTTCCTCAAAAAGGGCTTGTTCTACCACTTCTTCTTGAAACACGCCGTCCTTTGGGAAAGGAATGCGGCATGTCGTATTGACAACATTGCAAGCCGACAGGACAACGTGCACACCATACGAGTGCTCCGCGACGAAAACTACGTCGCAGCCAGCAAAACAAGGCACATTCCTTGCCTGTCTCGCCGCTCCCTGCCCTCCTCGATTCTGCCGCCAAGCCGTCCAGCAAGCAAGCCCACGACGACCGCCGTTTGCCATTTTGCCTTGGCTTCGTTTCCTATTAATCGCTGGCCCATTCAGCCCTCGTTTTCCCACCCCATACTACCGGCCCTACCTATACTACCAGCGTGTACTTCTCTTCGTGCACTCTGCCGGCAGAGACTCCAAGTACGATTAGAGGATCAGGAACGAGGCTTCGGGGTCGTTAATATCGAGTGGCATGCAGTGAGACTGGAGCCGGGCCCGGATCGTTTGGGCAGAGTCCTTGTCCTTCTTGGTCAGCTGCGACCTGCTTGTTTGCATCCCGCCCTTCCTGTCCTTTCCCTGTGTTGGCGGGCTTTTCTGCTTCTTGGGCAAAATTCCACTCGCTCTGCATTCCCTCTTTTAACCTTTTTCCGTGCCTCTTATTTTCATTTTTCATTTTCCATTTTTATTGGGTTTTTCTTGCTCTTCCCCAATCCGCCTTACCTGCATCCGCCCGGGGCTCAGCCTGTCTGCCTGCTTCCCTAGTTGCTTGGTCTTGGCTGCTGTACCCACTGTCGTGCTTCTGTCCCCCCCCCCGGTTTGCCTACGGTCGGCTCTCTTCCGTGCTTCCCACCCTATCTGACACCACTACTGCCCCGTGCCATTACGACAACATACCATTGAACAAGGCCCCAAAACACCGGATTGCGCATACGCATTGCCTTGGAAAGAGCGAAAGGAGGGGGCAACCCCCTTGTCTGCGCCCAGTTCTTCCATTCCGGCCATGAGATGAGCGGTCCTACGCTGGCGATGGCTCCGGCCGTCGAATCAACAAATACCGACGTGTTCCACCGGTCTCACTCTTCACCGGATCTATTACTACTGGGTTCCCTGCCTAAGCAACCTCTCCCCCGCTCGACTCATAACTTCGACCACCGTCGCACATCGGGCACTACTTTAGCAACAACAGAGGCAACGGTGCTTAAACCTCCGTCAACGGCAGCAGCAGCAGGAACTGCAATAGTAGCTTCGGCGTCAACCCCAGATTTCGCAAACGCTTCGTCTTCCTTTCCCTCTCCTTCGTCCACATCTTACTCATCCTCCACGACCGATCTCTCTCTGAAGAACTTGCCGAGCCTCCCCGCATTCGACGTGCCCTCCTTCGATTTCGATATCGACCTGGACACAGAGTTGGAATTCTCAGTCTCGAGAAGAGAACGGAAGCCTCAGAAGAAGAGCACACCGCCGAGCGACCCGCCGCGGAGAGTTTGGGAGGCGTTTATTAAGGGCGACGACAACATCCAAAACCCCGTTTCCCTTGCCAGCGAATTCGGGGCCGAAATCGAAGCCAGGTTTGGAGCTTCTGCTACGGATAACAGCAAGCCGGTCAGCAGCCTACTAGACTTCGCCGACCGGAAAGACGACGACTACCACAGCGTAGAGAAAGCTTCTACAAAACAACGTCCGTCAACAGCCCTCGCTCCTTCTACAAGGCAGGAGACGATTGAAAAGGAAAGGGCGACTGCGGACACAGGACGTCTCAGCCGACGAAAAACGCTGGTAGATCGACCACTGTCCTGGATTCCTAGCTCACGCTCGGAGCCGGATTTTCATGAATTGCTGATAAAAGAACGAGAGAAGGAAGCTCGGCGAGCCGCATTGGCAGCAGCAGCAGCGGCATCCTCAGGAACGGACAAAAATGAGAGGAGAGCTAGCACGGTCGGGACAGCCACTGTAGTATCGACAGAGGCTCCAACGCTGCCGACAGACGGCGACAGGATGGTTGAGCGGCAAAGAACGGTGTCTGCATCGTTTGTTGACTTTGCGAGGCGGTCGTGGATCTCTCGCTCGCCTTCGCCCTCTCCGCGAAAATCGCCCACCAAGAAAGACGGCGGCCGAGATGATGCCAGCCGATCTGGACGCCGACTGTCTCGCACGCGGCCGGTTTCCACCGTTTTGCTTGTCAGCAACGGCGCTAACAATGGTGATGAGAGCTCCCCAGAAGCAGAGCAGGTGCCTGAGGAGGGGTCCCTGAATGGTAGTGGCAGCACTACTGCCAGCATTGATGACGGCGGGAGCGGCCCTATTGGACCAGCTGCTCAAGCTCGGGACGCTAATGGCACCATGGTTGCAGCAAGCGCCACAACAATCGTCGCCTCTACAGCATCCACGTCAAGAACCTTCAGCCGCGCCAGCGAATATCTAAACCGCATCAAACAGCGCCCCCAAAGCATGTTTGTCAAAGCCACCGCCACCACCACTAACCCGCCTGGTCCTAACTACGAAAACAGCGGCGATTGTCAGAAAATCGACGACGAGGGCAATGGAAGGAAGTCTGCGCGTGCTTCGTCCACCTCGCTGTTCTTGTCACTAGAATTGCTGTCCGACAAAGGCACTGAGGCTGCCGGCCCTGTTGGACGCAAATCCTTTTTGCCGACAGGCGATTCTTCTAGCGGTAAAAACAGCAGCAGCAGCAGCGACGACGGTAGCGCCGACGGCAGTGCCAACGGAAGCACCTTGCTCCCAGCATCTGAGGCGGAGTCTCTGACCACAGCAGATACTAGCAACCGCAACAGCCCTATGACACACCCAACCTCACGCGACCCTCTGTGGGTGGCCTTCAAAGACCTCGAGACAAACTTCTTCAAGTTTTTATCCAAGACTACCACGGCACAGCGCATGATTCTTGTCCGGGCAACACTCATACCCTTTCTTCGTCGATACGCTCTTGACGGCTCAAACAAGAACACTGCGCTGCTCTCGCCTGAAGATGTCGAACGCCGCACATCGATCCTCAACCGGTGGTGGACAGGCCTCCTGGAGATGCTCGATGGCCCTAACCAGTGGCAAGGAAGCAGCCAGGGGCAAGGCAGCTTATTCGGTGGCGGTACCTTCTTCAGCACATCGACAACCGTGAACGGCAATTTTCATCCCGTGTCCGGTATTGACCGGCCCGTCGTACTCGAGTCCGTGTCTATGATTATGTCGCGACCCGAGTGGCGCCTTCTCACTCCCGTTTTCCGTCCTCTCACCGACCGGTCTCCTGGTGAGCGGGTTCGTGCCCGCGCGGACACGTCTGATTCGCGGCCGTTGGACGACTCGACATTTTTAGTCGAAGAGTCCGCCGAACACAACGTGCGCACTATGTTTATCAACAATTTATTAGCACAGCTTATTCTTGTCGTGGATAAGATGGCCATGCGCCAAGCGCCCTTGTCTATTGTTAATTTCAGTGGCAAGGCCTGCGCCTATGCTTTCTTCTTTGTGCCTGGTGTAGCTGACATCCTCATTCGTCTCTGGGGCTTGGACAAGAACATCGAGCTTGTTCGTCGTGCTGCTGATGCCTTTGGTCTACCTCGCCGGAGCCGCGGGGAGAGTGAAGACCTCGTTGCTTTGTTTCCACCGTGTGTCGGCCCTCTTGGCTGGTCATCCGTAAGTGCAATGCACGCTAAGCTACGAAGGCCACCCAGAATGAGCCTCCTACCGCCAGCATATGTCGCTGCTTGCAGTCGCGTCTCTTGGTTTGCGCCCTGTTGGCTGTCGCGCTGGCGAGGAGCGGATACCGATCTCTTGTTCATTTTTTGCAAATACTACCATGTGCTTGCCGATGAGTTCATGCCCTCAAGCCTTCAGCTTCCTCTTGTTGAGAAGGCCCGGGCCCCCGGGTTTGTTCTTCTGCACGCCCAGCTGCTACAGATCTTCGACAATACCATCCATCGCCAAGCTGCTGTGGAGGCCGCTATGATGATGGCAGGAACTCCCATGGGGGATGGCAGTCCGTCACTATGGATGCAACATCAAATGCAACAGCAGCAGCCGTATCTGATGTCCCCGTCTGACGATGCGTTTGTGCCTCCTTTGATGCTACAACCGAATCACAATCTTTTCCGCGACATGGATGAAAACCGTATCATTGCACTGCTGCGCGACTTGCTCGCCTCAGACGAGTCGCTTGCCGGTGCGCGTGCCACGTTCGCTGAATCGGCAATGGTCCTCCTCAAAGCAGCGACGCTTCGTACGTCGCAGTACGATCACAGCGCGTGTTACATTCTTTGCGACTTCTTGCAAGAGATCCTCCAGACGTTTGACAACTACTATGGATATTGCAACAACGGCATCAGCGGAGGCAACACAACATCAGGACCTGTCGATTTTATTGATTGGACTTTCTGGTTAGACATTTGCAAGATGATGCTCAACTCGAACAACACAATGTCCGAGATTCGCGTCTTGTCGTTCGTCTTTGCCACCTGGGATATTGTTGCTGCAGACCCTCACCGCAAAGAGGAGTTGTGTGTTCGCTGGCTGCTCACAGAGGAAGTGTTTGACAAGTTTTTCAACAACTGGTGTCCCATGGTTCGTGCCTACTACATGCGCCTTCTTTGCTGGCGCATGTGTCGTGACGCCGGTAGCACAAACGAACTGGATGCGTAAGTTTCTCTTCTTTTGGGCAGTCTTCCAACCCTTTCCAGCATGTCATTTGCTAACTGAAACAGTAAAATTTTCTTGCTTGTCTCACAACGCCTCAAAACAGTGTGGTCGCACTACCTATGGCTCAAGCGCAAAGCGGATAACGAGGGCTCGTTACAGCCCTCGACAGCGCCCTCCTTACCCCAACCTGGCAAGCGCTTCATGATCGTTCGTACCGAAGTCAATGTGCCTCAGCTCGGTCTCCTCGTCAACAACAATGGAAATGGCAACACTTCTGGTAACAACAGCACCCCGACGACTTTCGACGCCCTTGCCAGCTCTGTCGGTGGCATTGGCACCAACGGGACCAGCTCTTATGGTCGCAACGAATTAAACGGCGACTCTTCTGGTTCTTCCTCCACCGACGAAAAGAAGACGGAGGCAGGCTCGGCGAAGAAGAAATGGTCTCTTCTTGGGAAAGTTTTAAATCTCACAACCAAGCCGCCAAGCGAAGAAGAATTTGAGCAGATGCGACGTGATGCTGCGGTTGCCAGAGCGGGATCCAAACCAGGTGCACCGGCCCCGCCTTCAAAGTCCGCCCGGTTGGGATCGCCGTCATCAGATTCGGACTCGTCCACGGGATCGAGCCCTGTATTCGATGCTTCTCAATTTGTCTTCAAGTTTATCCTACACAATATTCCTTGGCAAGGATTTGGTGGCGGACAGGGAGAGATTGTGCTCCCCCCGGCGTACCGAGAACGAGTGTTGACACGCCCACGGCTACCGGCACTTGCCCAAGCCCGAGTCAGTGCCCGTATTGCCGCCTCAGGAAAGCGTTCCGAAAGCCCCCCGCCTCCAGCAGCGGGTCTGCCGCCTATCACGCGGCGCGTCTCTGGATTTGCCACCGGGGGCCTCATCAATGAAGCACGGAACGCCAACCCTGCCGAATCGGTGCCACTCGACGATGGAAGTAGCGGCAGCAGCAGATCTGGATCTTTTTCCAGCCGCCCTAGCCTAGGATACCGTCGGGACAGCTCGCCGTTCGCGGACAGCGGCGAGTGGGAGCGGGGAAGGAGCTCCAGCCCATTTCCTCGAAACGACTCCCCAGAAGACGATTTCGATCGCGAGCGTGAGCGGGAGCGGATTGTGGTGCAGCCGGTGGAACCGAAGGGACATGCCGCCCTACTCCGCGCGAAATATGCCGGACGAGCCCTGGCCGAATGGAGTCTTGTGGTGAACGAATGCAACTCATTTGTTGACCGGCGCCGTGACGAAGGTATCTATGGTCTGAAAGACGTGGAAGTTCCGACGCTTGGAGTGGAGGGGATGCGCCGAGTTGGCTGAAGCTTGCTGAGGCAGAACGTTCTTTGTCTTGTCCCAACGAGGCATCCACTCTCTACGGCACCCAACCTTTGATGTCTTTGACAGCCTCGTGTATTCTCTCTCTCTCTCTCTCTCTTTTTTTTTCCAGCCTTTACTCATCATCGTCTGCATTATCTTTTTGTTTATTTCATATTAGCTAAAGCGCCGTGCGACGCACGAGAAGCTTGCAACAAAAAATGGCATGGAAAAGCGAGGTCGGCGTTTGTTTTTTATGCACAATTTATTTTTTTCTCTCATTTCATCTTATTTGTCTCTAATTGGCTCATCTACTTTGGCATTTCGGCCTCCTACTTTTGGTCTGTGTTCTTGTTCACGATTCGACGCATGAAAGAACGGCGTTTTAATAGAACGGCGAAGAGAAAAAAAAAAGGTGAACCGCCCCCTACGAGTGGGCGAATGAAAAAAGATAATACTTTACGAAATAATTACTTTACGCATATGATTTTTTTTTGACTTCCCAGATGTTGGACAAATGAAGATAGTAATGTCTATATTTAATTGAACTGCTTCTAGAGAACACCCCCTGTACACTGATTGGCACCAAAGCGCCATTAATGAATTCTGCGACGATTTCGTAATTAATGAAAGCTTTCTGTTTTGCTTATTTCTTTTGTTCGTCTAGCACATTGTAATACTCCCTAGAGAACGCCGTAAATATATAAAATGTAAGGTTTGTTCGTCCGCTTCGAGTTCGAAAGTTAAATAAAAAAAAATAACAAATAAAATGCCACACAGGGTACAAAAAACACAACGAGGATATTAAAGGAACTTTTCCGGCAACGTAAAAGCAATGCATTCTCTGAAAACAACAAGGCCGTCTAGTGTGCCACGCCGTTAGCAGTGCCGTTGCCGTTAACAGCAGCCTTGCCATTCACAAGAGACTCCGCGTCCGTCTCGGCCGTCGCCCGCTCCAGCGCCTGCAGCGCGTCCTGCAGCAGGTCCTCGGCCTCCTCGATGCCGCAGCTCACGCGCACCAGGTCGTCGAACACGCCGACGGCCTCTCGCTGCTCCCGCGGGATGCCCGCGTGCGTCATGCTGCTCGGCACCTCGACCAGCGACTCGATGCCGCCCAGCGACTCGGCCAGCGTAAACAGCTTCGTGTACTGGCAGAAGCGCTCCGCGGCGGCGCGGCCCGCGCGCACGCGGAACGACAGCATGCCGCCGCCCATGCCCTCGCGGTGCTGGCGGCGGGCGACGTCGCGCTGCGGGTGCGAGTCCAGCCCCGGGTAGTTGACGGCGGCGACGAGGTCGGTGCGGCGCTCGAGCTCGGCGGCTAGCGCGAGGGCGTTGCCCGAGGCGGCGCGCGCGCGCAGGTGCAGCGTCTTGAGCCCGCGGTGTGCCAGCCAGCTGTCAAAGGCCGAGGGGACGGCGCCGCCGGCGTTCTGCAGGAAGGCGAGGCGGGCGTGCAGGTCGTCGCGGTTGCAGGCGGCGACGCCCATGACGACGTCGCTGTGGCCGTTGATGTACTTGGTGACACTATGGACGACAATGTCGGCGCCGTGGTCGAGCGGGTTCTGCAGGTAGGGGCTCAAGAACGTGTTGTCGACGACGACCAGCACGCCGTGGGCGTGGGCGGCGCGGGCGACGGCCTCGATGTCAACGAGGCGCAGGGTGGGATTCGAGGGCGTCTCGATCCACACGAGGCGCGTCGCGGGGGTGATGTGGTCGACGATGTCGACCTCGATGGCCGGGGTGAACGTGACGCGGACGCCGTGCGCCTTGGCGACCTGGGTGAAGTAGCGGTGGGTGCCGCCGTAGACGTCCGACACGGAGATGACGTGGGAGCCGCCCGGCGTGAAGTCGGTCGACGACCGGTCGGCGCCGTCCAGCGGGGGGCCCACAGACGTGGACGCGGCCAGCGCCTGCAGCACGGTGGCCGTGGCGGCGCTGCCAGAGCCAAAGGCCAGGGCGTGGCGCGCATTTTCGAGGGCCGCGACGGCGCGCTCAAAGTTGGTGCGGTTGGGGTTGCTGCTGCGGCTGTACTCGTACTCGCCCACGGGCTTGCCTACGGCGGACTGCGCAAAGGTGGTGGACAGGCTGATGGCCTCGATGACGGCGCCCGTGGTCGGGTCGTGGGGGCTGCCGGCATGGACGGCCAGGGTGCCGAAGCCTCGTGGGGGTTGCTTCTGCGGTGCTGTGGAGTTGGTGGTAGTGGTGGGGGTTGCAGACCGGTTGACGGCTGAGCCCTTCTTCAGCCCTGCCGAAGGAGCCTCGTGGGTGAGCTTGCTGTCAGTCATGGCTGCTATGTGGTGGATGTGGTCTTTTTCTATCGTCTGCCAACGACCGCTGCGGCCTGCGCGTCCAGAAGCGGGAGTGCCTAGCACACGATCCGTACAGCGCTGCAACGATGCTGCTCTAGCCTCGATTCGATTCGCTCCTTTGCTTTTGCCTAGATCTTCCTGTCGATGTATTCAAGTTTTCTTTTACCCTGTTCGAGGTGGCCGGAGAAAAGGGGGGGAGCAACCGTGCAACGCGTGGGGGTTGACGAGAATAAGAGGATGAGGTGGGTGGCAGTCGCTATAAAACGACAAGGAGTCGAGAGCCAGATCGAGTGTAAGAAATTGCGTCGCCGTTGGCTGCTTGCAGAGGTGAGGCGAGTTTTGATCGAGTCGCAAAGCGTCACCGCGATGGCGCAATCCCGCGGTGTGGGGTTCTTTCCCCTTTAAAAACCTTTTTAAGGTTTCTGTTCTCCGCCGGGCAGGAGCGGTTTAGTCGGCGTCTCTTTCAACGCTCTTTCTATGCCGTATCCGGCTACCTTCCTTTCGCTGCTAGCGATTGTGCTGTATGGAACCGCGTGCAGTGATGTAAGATCAGATGTACGGTGCGACCCAGTCCTTTGGGTTGGCCCTTTCCTCGTTTTGTTGCCTTTCTATATTTCCATCGCCGCTGTTGGGTCGTGCGTGGTCGCCGTTTCCTTAAATAACCCTTCGCATCGAGTCGCTCTTTCCTTTCCGACGGCGGTTTCCTTGTATTTCGGCGCCACGCATAACGTTCTATTACTCACACGAGCCGATTCCATCATTTCTAAGCTTGATGAGCAAATCCGATTGTCGGCGACGCACTAGACAGCTAAAGCCGCCGTGCCAGCTTGTCGTACGACGGGCAATCGCGCTGCTTGCCCACCGCTCTTTCTGCTTCTGCGACCTGCCGAATGCGAATTCGCGCGGCTCGAAGCACAAAGAACCGCTTAACTAATCACCCATTGGTCATCCAGTTTCCACGTCGACAGATATCTGGCCGCCTGCCAGTCTGCAGCCCACGGTTCTTCTTATCTAGAGCAGGGTCACGTCCGGCAATCGCTTCGGGAACTGTCACAGTTTTGCCATGCAGCGGCTTGCATTCGTCGCGGGCGTTTCCGCGGCGTCGGTGGCCAGTATTTGGAATCACGTCCCTTGCTCGACGGCGCGGAGCTTTCACCGAGGGCGTCTGCTTTCCGAGCACTCTCTGGAGCTCTTGCCTCTTCTGAGCTCTGCTTATGGTATTTGCTGTGGGAAGAGCTGCCCTGGCCTGGCAATGGTTGACGCACAGCCCTGACCAGAATCGTGGCCTAGCACAATGCGGCCCAGCCTTCCCGCTGCCGCCGCTCCCGTCCCCCGGAATTTCGGCGTCTGGCATTGTGGTCCGTCTGCACGCTATTACCGGATAACCAACCTGGCACAGCAGTCAAGGTTTAGCTGCTGGGAGAGCCCAATTTCCCCGAGGCGATCCGGGGGCTGCATGGGCTGCACGAAGCAGCGGCTCCTGTTCATGGGTCTCCGCTCAATGCTCAACTGTGCGATATCTTATCTTATCTGGCATAGCGCTTCGTACCTGCCCCCCAGACGTGCTCTGCAGGATGGGGGTGCAACGCTCCTGCCGCCGGCAAAGGCTTTGTTCAGCAGACGCAGCCGTCGTGACTTGTTCCTGCTTTCCCTACACGTATCCGTACACTGCATACTCCCAGCACATGGGTATCGCCTCAGCTGCGCTATACGCGTATCGGAAAGGTTCTGGCCTGGCCTATGCAATTGAGCCAATCAGCGCCAGCTCTTAGTTTCAACCAGCCACGCCGAAGAACCCGCTAAGACCCAGACACTGTCTCCTTTTTCCTCTTGTAAGACCTCCTGTTAAGATGCCTCCTCCAACGACGCATATCCACCAAGCACCCATACCCCGGCAGCTACAACGCTCGGGCTCTCGGATTTGAATCTGCCCGCTGCCTGTGCCGAGCAGTCTCCCGAGTTTGCACAGCCCGTCGACGTCGCGCGTCTCGAGAAGCGGCCGCGTATTTCTGGCTGGCACCGAAGCACTCGCTCTCGATCTCGGTCTCTCGATCTCTCGATATCGGCCACCAAGCCTCGCCCAATCTCCAGCTCGGCATCGTCTCGCCGCTCCCACGCTCTCGTCCATGCGCTCCCAGAGGCGGCCCCTGTTCCTTGGCACTGCGGCAGCCCTATCATGAACAGGCAGCCACCCGGCCGATGGCTTGGTTGACGGCGTCTTTCCGCGCAATTGCAGTCTCCTCCGACGCTTCCGGTGTCTAGTGATTGTGTCTCTGTGATTTCCCTCTCGTTGTTTACGGCTTCAACTCTCTTTTCTCGCCTGTCCTCTTCTTCGCCACAGTTCTTCCCCCCTCCCTCACGATGCCTCCTCGACGCTCCCACAAAAAGTCAAGAGCCGGCTGCCGGCGGTGCAAGTCGCGCAAGATCAAGGTGAGAACAACAGCATCTTCATCGCGATATACCCAATCGTCTCTGACTCTCCCCTCCTAGTGCGACGAGATCCGCCCACGCTGCTACAACTGCGAGAAACATGGCGTCGCATGCGACTTTGAGTTCCCCGAGGCTTCCACCGACTTCGTTGCCCAGACGCCGCGCACGTCCTATGCATCGACGCCGGGAGCCACGCCGGCGCCCTATGCCGACATACCCACAACTCCCGCAACCCCCGCCTTATCGACAATGAAGGCGAACGCCGCTGCTATCGCCCGTCTTGGCCCTCCGCCGGCGCCCTCTGCCCCCGCCTCATCGCCGACCTCTTTAGCCCTCACTGCCCCGGCTTCGTCGGCAGCATCAGCACGCTTGCTCGAGCTGCGCCTGCTCCACCACTACGCTACCGTGACTTGCAAGACTTTATCCTGCCAGAGCCCGTCTGCCGAGGATGTCTGGCGCGACAACGTACCCCGCGTGGCCTTTGCGGCTGCCAGCGGCTCTGTCAATGCCGCCTCCAACCATCTCACCGATGCTGTTCTGGCAGTTGCCGCACTTCATCTACGGAGCGAGTTCCCCCAAGACCGCGAGCTGATCCGCGCATCGCATGCGTACATGGCCTCGTCTCTCAGCGAATACAACCGGCTTCTGCAACAGGGAATCAACGCCTCCAACGCCGAAGCCCTCTTCCTTAACTCCACCCTCATCGCCTTCCAATCTACCGCGACGCGCATATTCAGCAAAGACGACCCGGCCACGTCCCGAAACAGCGATGACAGCCCGCTAGGCGCTGGTGGTGGCAACCCTCACATCCTAGCAAACATCTCCATTGGCACCAGCAGCGGCAAGTATGGCTTGCCCATGTCCTGGTTCCATGCCTTCCAGGGCGTCAAGGCGATCACTGCAGCGTCCTGGCCGTGGCTGCGCCGCAGCGACGTTGTGCTTCCCATTATCAACGCCCAGCCGGCCCTGCATCTCGACATCGCGTCTGCACAGGACGGCTTTTTCGGCCACCTGCTGGAAGGCCTGGACGAAGAACTGGCCATTATTGCGAAAGCGACTGGAGGTGCCGAGGGCGGTTCAGGAGATCCTGGTCATGGCGGTGGTGGCCGTCAACACAGCCCTGGTTGTGTGTGCACGGGTGACAGCCACCGGGCAGAGGAGATAAGACGAGAGCGCCAATCCAATATCCTGGCCAGTCAACAAGTGGCGGACATTTTGCGGGATAGTTTCCACGTTGCTGAAGATCCCGACGAAGGCGCACGCAGCCGGCATGCGTACCAACATGCAGTTGCTGTTCTCAACTGGGCGCACAGTATCCGACACACCGGCGCCTGTTTGGCTTTCCCCGCCACCGTCTCTCGGCGCTTTGTTGAGCTCCTGAGCAGCCGTACGCCGCGAGCACTGACCATCCTAGCTTGCTTCTTTGCCATGTTGAAGACGCTTGACTCCATCTGGTGGCTGCATGGCATGGCGCGGCGCGAGGTGCTAGGCGTTGTCTCCATGTTCAATTCGGACGCCGTACCCGCGGACGTGGAACGGCGCTGGTGGCCGCACATGCAGTGGGCCGTCCGCGTGGCGCTGTACCACGACGACAACCACCCTTCGGACTACGTACCAACCGAGGTCTGGGGCTCCAGCTGGCTCGACAACGCTTCAGCTGCCGGCTCACAGCCGCCAGGTCCTGAGAGCTATGTGAGCCACATTGACATGATCACCGAGACGATCAACAATGGCGGAACGGCGCCCGACTTCAATGAGTTTGACTTTGCGGCCGCCATCTAGGGATGGCGGCAAGGGAAGGGCGGCGACACATTTTTATGCATTTTCACGAGGCGAAGTCAGTTCCCCTTTTTGGGAGGAGTTTCTTTTATTGATTTCTATTGGTTTTTCTGGTCCGGAATCAGGGCAACAGAGGCCAGTAAACTATTTTATGGAAAAGAAGGTGTAGGCGGCAAACTTTCGGGCATATGGAAGTGTTATTCTGGGAACAACATGGCGTTATAATCTACTGTGTGTTTTATGTACGAAGTAGTATGTCTGAAAGAAGCACATGGATTCAAAAATAGTCCAGAGTATAACGAAGGCATTGATGTAGTCCATTTCTGTCTCTGCTCGTACCGGCGTCTTTGCGAATGGAAATAAAACAACACAAGAAAACCGAACAATGTCCTTGAACCGATAAGACGCCGTGCTCCGAAGGAAATATCTAGACGAAAACAAAAATCGAAATTTTTACACACCCATGACGGCACGCAGCTGCTCCCCCCTCCATCATGACCGTCTCGCCTTCTTGGAAAAGTCGTTCTTGATCTCCACGACACCCGAGATGCCGCTGAACTCGCCTGCCGCCTCCGTCGCGGCGCTGTCGTCCTTGTCGCGGGCCTCCTCCGCCTCGCCCCGCTGCCGCTTCAAGCCCTTCATCTTGCGCGTCTGCAGCTCGCTCAGGTCCAGCCGGCCCTGGTGGATGCGGCCAATCTTGTCGCCCATGCCGTCGGTCTCGATGTTCTTCTTGGTGCGGGCCTCGGTGGTCTTGGCCGTGCGCATGGCCTGCTTGTTCATCTCGCTGTCGGGCTCCTTGAAGCGGCCGAGGCGCACGTCCAGGCGCGGGCCGATCTCCTCCAGCTCGATCCGCGGCAGGCGCTGGCCGCTGCGCTTGGTGCTCAGGGCGTAGACGCGCAGGTGCAGGAGGGGCAGCTCGGCACCCTCGCCGCCGCCGCTGCCCTCCGCCGCCGTCGCCACGACGATGTGCGACAGGCCCTCGACGTCGATCTTGTCCGGCGTGCTGTCGCCCCGGAAGAAGTCGGTCAGCAGGCTCTTGGCCAGGGCGTACTTGCGGCCGGCGTCCGTCGTGGGGCTGCCGCCGCCGGTGCCGTCGCCGCCCTCGTAGAAGGGCGTCCCCGCAAAGAGCATCATGGGCCGCGCGCCCACGGGGAACGAGCGCTTCTTGCCGTCCTCGCCGGCGAACTGGCCAATGCGCGTGAACGAGGTCTCGTCGACGTACAGCTCGAGCATGTCAAGCATCTGGTAGTCAAACGTGCGACAGAGCGTCAGGCAGTGCTTTCGCTTCTTGCTGCTGCTTCCGAACACGAGCAGGCTGCTGTCATTTTTGCGCGAAAAGAACTCGAGGCTGGCCGCGTCCTCAAAGGGGTGGACGTCATTTTTTTTCGTGAATTTTTTAGCGAAGGGGGCACGCATGCTGTGCAAGTCCGTTAGGCAGTCCTGCACAACTTGAGAGGCCGACGTTCCTCGAAGAAAGAGGCAGGTTTTGGGCTGCTCAACGGCCTTTGGCGCCCTCTTGTCGAGGGCCCTTTTGCTGCGCGCATTGCGCGGGGTGATTTGCCTTAGCATGTTCGGTCCGTCGGGTTGGGGGGGGGGGATGAGTGAAATATCGGTAGGAAGAAAGGGAAAAAGAGGTTTGTCGTGGATAGATGTTGGGAGGTTGGCCTTTGCCGTAGGGTATTTTTTTCTGCCGACTTTGGCGATGTTCAATCTCGGTGAATATTTTTTTCTTATCGATAAGCCGAGAAAAAAAATGGGGCACCGAACTCAACTAGAACACATAAACGGATAATTGCATAAAAGCGGCTAACATGACAACCTCCTCTGTCTTCTGTATCCGTCCTTTTACTTTCGAGATATGGGAAACAAGCCATCATAGGAAAGAACTACTGTGGGTTGCCTCATTTGTTTTTATTCAGACCGATCACGCTTTCTCTTTCTGCAGATTGTTTTGAGGCTGTATCTCGACGTGTTTCCGGCCAAAGCCTCGCTTCGGAGTCGCAGGTCTCTCAACCGTCAACCATCAGCTCCCGCATTGATAGCTTTTACAAACGCGCCCAGAATTTTGATTATTGAACAGCTGGTTATTTTTCTTCCTTTTTTCTCCGAGGGAATCCACACACAAAATGCCGTTAAAGAGAGCTGTTACCTTGCTTTTAGATGGCCAGGAGATTGATCAGGGGCTTCGAGCGTTTAAACGCAGACGAGCAAGAAGGACGCGGCGTGCCCTGGCGAAGCCGACGACGGACAGCGAAACACCAAGGTCGAATACTTCATCGCCGGCTCAATTGCCACTTTCAACACCGCCTCCTTCACCCCAGACCTTCAAGGCAGATCGATCTCAGAAACTCATGGCTTAGGCCGCCAGGGAAACCATCCGACTGCTGCCCAGCCTTTTCGAACAAAGGCCAGCGTTGCAGGGCCTTCTCAGCAAGATCTACGATACTTGCCATCATTCGCTGGAGCTTGACCCCAAATATTCTCCTCGACTGACGAGCAAGGCGGTTGTCTCCGTGGTCAACGCCGGTGCACTCGACGCCGCCCTGCGCATGGCCCAGCGCCATGCCGAAGAAGATGGCCAGCTGCGGATGCTGTGCACACAGAGAGACACCCCATGGTGCAACTCTGGCGACGGATACACGCCCCGGGCCTGGGCAGGGCATGCGCCCATAGTCATCCTCAATGTAGTGTCCGACAACACGCCGGACCAAACACTCGGCGGCCGCTGGCTCGAGGGTAGCCTTTCTACCGAAGAAGAAGACCTCTGCTTCCGATCGTCTCTGCATTTGTCGTTTCCCCTGTTGCAATCATGTTCCATTAGTGTGGCCGAAAGGGGCCTAGACATCTCTTCGTTATCCCTCTGCCAGGCGTTGTACACACCGCACGTGCTGGTCGTGCGGGCGGCCAGAGAGATGGGCTACACCCTGCTGGCGGCCGACGCCCAGGACATCACAGCGCCACAGCTGCCTGTCGTCAGCGTCATCTCCGTGGCACCCCCTCCCCATGTCGGCAACCGACTAGGACAGGGTGTTCAGACTCGTCCCGATTGCGATAGCACCGGCTGCCCGGACGCGGGTTCTGATGACACATTCCCCACGAAGCCGCTCGAATGCGAGTGCATCAAGAAAAGGATGCGGATGGTGTTGCGCATCGCAGCATGCAACGGACATCAGTCTCTGGTTCTAGGTGCCATGGGCTACGGGACGCAGTCTCGCGATGACCCGTCGAACGTGATAGCTTGCTGGCTGGAAGTACTGGACGAGCCGGAATTCTTCGGCCGCGGGTGGTGGCGGGACCTGTGTTTTGCGGTGTCGGATCGCTGGAACGGAGACGGCCAGTATTCGCTTTTCAAACGAGTTCTGGAGGGATACAAGGTGTGAAGGGAGACTAGAAGAGACTGAAAACGGACGGTGTATGAATTATGCGAAGCTACGGTTATTGTGTATTTCCACGGGGAGCACAGCGAGGCTGCGTGAAGTAGGTCTATTAGTGAACATTATCGTTATGAAGAAAGCCAATTTGATTTGTTCTATTATTTCTTGTCCTTCACGTAGTAGTCTTCCTAGCTAGGCGCCTTGTAGAGGAATCCACCTCTCATTTTGAGAAACAACGGCTGCGATTCCTTTATGCCGTCCTGGCCGCTCTCGGCCGCCGCGTTTTTGCGGTAGACGGACTCGTTGGTGTACACCGACAGAGTGAAGATGCTGCCGGCCTGGCTGGCACTGCCAAAGACGCCGTACGCAAGTGTGCCTGTCGTGCTGCTGCTGCTGCTGCCCCTTGCCGTAGCCACGGTCGTTTCCCAAAAGGGGAGGGATGCATTGGCCGCCGCCGCGCCGCCGGAGTAGTCGATCTGGCGCACCACGACAAACGGGTCGGGTGCTGTGGCCAGCTCCGGACGAACAAACTCGAGGGGGGAGGTGGAGGGGACGGCCGCAGGAGAGGTCAAATTCGGCGCGTCCAGTGGCCCCAGCTGATGCACGGTAGGCTGAGTCTGGTAGATGTTCGTAGCGTTGATCCAAGCAAACATGTCCCGGACGACGGTCGTGTTCATGTGGCTCTGAAACGCCGCGGCGTCCGTGTACCGCTCGATCGAGTACAGCGACGTGGTGTCGGACGCGATGTCGCGCGGCACCAGGAGGGCGAACTGGTGCACACCCGGCTCGTGGGCAAAGGCGTTCTCCGAGACCTTGGTCATGGCGGAGAGGAGCTGCCAGCCGGTATGTATTAGCGATGGCGATGCCACAGTATCTTGGTGACAATATACTCTCACCTGGTCTCGGCATGTGCTGTTTATGGTGGGCAAGAGCGCCAACAGGATCATGCTGCCGTTCATCACGAAGAAGATTTGGGACAGAGGGAGACGCGGTTCTGTTTGGTATACGCAAGACGTCTGGGGTACGAATCAGCTTTGGCTCTCAATTTTCGAAAAGAACTTTCTCCTGAAAGCAGGCCCATTGAATGTAAGATATATCACAGGCATCGCTCGATTCAGCAATTTTGCCTATTTGGGATGATGGCTCGGTATCTGCCGGTTACTGGGTTGGTATTGCATCAGTCCTTTGAGCTTATTTTAGGCCTGGTCAATCAAGGTTCCCGGAAGGATGGGAGCGTTTGTGCTAAAAATACGGGAGAGCGGGAAAAACTTCATCAGAGAGTAAAAAAAAAGGGGGTATCCATTGTAAAGTCTATCCATAACCCGAGATCTGTGTACATAGAAACCGTAATCAAAACACATATAATACAGGAATTCGACGCCTACTATGCCGGCGACTTGATGGTCCCGTCTGGATGGGCCGGCTCCGGCTCAAACTGCCGCGGAATGAGCCCCTCGACCATGCCGATGGCGCCCTCCATGTCGTTCTTGTTGAACAGGAACAGGCCCTGGATCGCCGCCGTGCTGGTGTGCCGCCGCGGCACGCCGTCGCTGGCTGCTGCCTCTCCGCTGCTGTCGCCCGCTTCGACCAGCCGCAGGTCCCGCAGCCGCTGCAGGAACCGCGCGCGCCCGGCGCCATCCTTGTCGACGTCCCCGTAGAAGCGGTCCCACATCTGGCCCGCCTGGTACGCCGTCGCCTCGCCGATGCGCACCATCATGTCGACGCGCCCCGGGCGGATCAGCGCCGGGTCGAGCCGGTCGATGTGGTTGGTCGTCAGGAACGCGATGCGCTCCTCGCCCGCGGCCACGCCGTCGAGCGCGTTCAGCAGGCCCGAAAACGTCACCGTGGGCCCGCCGTAGCCGTCGGCGTCGCGCGCGGCGCGCCGGTTGACGAACGCGGCGTCGGCGTCCTCGAGCAGCAGGATGCTGCGGCGCGGCAGCTTCATCAGCAGCATGGCCAGCTTGTCGTCGGTCATGCCGATCTCGCTGAGGTTGACGACGGCGAGGCCGAAGTCGAGCTCGCCGGCCAGCGCCTGGATCAGGGACGTCTTGCCGCTGCCGGGCGGGCCGTACAACAAATAGCCACGGCGGTAGGGGATGCCGCGGTCGACGTACCAGGGCTGCCGGGCGAGGAAGTCGCGGACGTCGGCGACGATGTGCTCCTTGACGTCCCGGTCGAGCACGACGGACGCCAGCGGGCGCTTGGTGCGCGGCTCGCCGAGGGTGCCCCAGCCCATGCCCTGGACGCTGTAGACGGGGGTCTTGCCCTCGGCGGCCTGGGCGGCGAGGGCGTGGGCCTGCGAGAAGACCTCTTCGAAGACGTGGCGGTGGGCGTAGAGCGTGGTCAGGGTGACGGTCTCGTGCGGCTCGCCCGTGGCCATATTGGCGGTGCTCTGCTTCTCGCGGCTGACGGCGATGAAGACGCCCGGGCGGTGCTGGATGATGTGGCGGCCGTAGCCGGGCTGCAGGAAGAAAGAGGCCTGGACGGGGCCGTCAGCACTGCCATTGCCGCTGCTGCTGCTGCCGCTGCCGCCTCCCGGATTCATGCTCTTGGTGGCCGTCGCCACCGACAGGTTGTGGATGCGGGTCAGCCGCGACGCCAGGAACCCGCCCGGCAGCCGCGGCTCCGACAGCCAGGCCAGTACCCAGGGGTAGGACGGGTCGCGCCGGCTAATCTCGACGTTCACGAGCAGGCGGCGGCGCAGCAGCTGGGCGCCGGCAATGAAGCCGCGCCGGCCCGCCGCAGCCGCAGCACCGAGGCCAGCGAGGCCGATGCCGCCGGCGAAGACGGGGTTCTCGAAGAGCGCATCGAGGTTGAATATGGAGGTGGGAGGGGAGGGCTGTGGTATTGACATGGTCAATGTGCGGGTTTGTCCATCGTCGTTCTAGGTTGCGTGTGGGAATGCTCAATTGAAGATGCTGGGCATTGAGAGGTCTTCTATTAGCGCATTCGGGCGGAACTAACAGCCAGCCGCTATATTAAACAGAGTGCCAGCATGGAAAAAATGACCATGCCCCGCTATACGCATATGTCACAAAGCGTCATACGATGGAGGCAAAAAAAAGGAGCTGTAGATTGTTGGACTTTTTCCCATCTATCGTTACAAGTACAGTATACACATGTAGTGAATTCAATATGCAAAACAAATGACCCCCCCTCTCCCTGCATAGGGCCTCTAACCCAGCCGACGCGGCTTCTTGGACCTCGTGCCGCCGAACTTGAGCCGCGTGTTGTCGGACACCTGGGTGATCTTGTTGCGCAGCGGCCGGCCCTCCGTGCCCAGCAGGATCTTGCTGACGGCCTCGCGGCCGGGGCCAAAGCCGCGCAGCGTCACCTCCATCTTCTGGATGTTCTTGTGCCAGTTGTTCTGGTACAGGCGATCGCACACGTAGGCGCCCAGCTGGTAGGCGGCGTCGTAGCTGCCGCGGTTCGACTTGCGGAAGCCGATGTTGCCGCACGACAGCGATACGATGACGTCGCGGTTGGGTTTGGACACGGTGACGTGCGTGTTGTGCTTGTGGGCGTAGACGGCAAAGTGGTACTCCTCCATGGAGTGGTCGACCTCGCGCTTCATCTGGTCGAGGTCGTCGAGGCCGGTGAGGGAGCTGGCGAGCGGGGAGGTGGTTCCGGAGGCGGACGCCGTGCTGGGCGATTTGGATCCGAGGTCAGAGTCCCGGGAGCCCGGCAGCAGGTCCGCCAGGCCCGCCATCAGGCTGCCGCTGCTCGCTGGTGAGGCCGTGGGTGTGGCCGTAGCCGTGGCCGTCTTTCCAGGGCTGCCGCTGCCGAGACCGGACAGCGCATCCTTGAAGGTGTTGGAGCCGTCTTTCGGCGGCTGATCGGCATCGCGTGGCGCCGCTGTGCTGGAGAACAGACGTGCTGGCCGTGCTGCTGTGCATGGCCGTCTTGCGGCCGCGGAAGAAGGAGATGCGAATGAAAACGAGGACGGGACATAACGAGAAGCTGGCCGCAGCGACGGCGAGGCAATGGACTGCGCCAGCGCCCGCGCCAGGTGCAGCGAGCTGGCAGACGCCTTCTCCATGGTGGCCGGCGTCGACTGGATGCGATGCGTCGGTCTCAGACGGGTGTTGCGACGTCGTCGTCGAGGTGTTGATGTGAGGCTCGACTGTCTGGGTATCTTCTGGTGCTATTTTCTGTGGCCGTTCGCTGAAAAGCTCTACCGCCGCGGCAGCCAATGAGCGTGCAGCGCGCCTGGTCTGGCCAGCCCAAGCCACCTGCCAAAGAAAAAACTCTAGCCCCGGCTGTCCGACGACCGGTGGTCACTCCCCCAGCGCCCCCAGTGGCCAATCCCTGCGCCTACGAAGAATCGTCATACTTCGATTTTGTTCTCTCCCAGCCCGCTAAAGAAGAGCAGAGAACGAAAAAAAATAAACCCGAGAAAATTCAGTAAGGGCCCGTTTGCCTCGCTTCGTTCGGTCTCGCCCACAACTGTCTCCCCACACTTATCTGTCTCGCTGTCCACGCATACGGTCTACGGTCTTGCGTCTTCCTCTACTCTCTCTGGAAGGCAAGAGGCTTTTCTCCTTTTCTCTCCTTTCTTTTTTTCTAGTCTCGCCATCCTCCCCCCCCCTCACATCAAAATGAACGCCGCAAGACGGGCACCTCCCAATGCCCTCTCGCGGGCCTCCTCCTCCCTCTTCGCCAGCACACACGGCCGCACGCCGGCCTACCGCCGGTTACTGACGTCGCCGACCGTCTTACGCAGCGACAATGCCGCCCGCCCCTCCGCCTCCTCCGCCTCTTCCCCCCTCTCCCTAACCTCGCCGTTCCTGCCGACCTCCATCCGCCTCACCTCGCCCATCCAGTCGCGCGCGTTCCACGCTACCGTGCTGCGGTCGCAACAACAACAGCAGCCGCCGCCACCGCCGCCACCCGCAGACGAACAGCCAAAGAAGGCCGAGACACAATCGGAGGCTAAGGAGAGCGCCGCAGCAAGCGAGGGCGCCGAGAAGGAGAAGAGTAGTGCCGCCGGCGAGGAGCAGCAGCAGAAAGAGGACGGCGCCGAGAAGGAGGGTCAGGAGGGTGAGGACGGAAAGAAGAAGGATGGCAAAGAGGAGGACCTGCCGCCGCCACCGCCGCACGGCGACAAGACCCCCTGGCAGGTGTTCCTGGAGACCATGCAGTCCGAGTTCAAGCAGTCCAAGGAGTGGAACGACTCCACCAAGGCCCTAGCCGAGGGCGCGCACCAGTTCACCGAGAGCGAGTCGGTGCAGCGCGCGCGCAAGGCCTACGAGGCGACGTCGGGCGCCGTGTCGTCCACCGCCTCCAACGTGCTCAAGACCACCGCCACGGCCGTTGGCAAGGGCGCCGCCTGGACCTGGGAGACGCCCGTCGTAAAGGGCGTGCGCAAGGGCGCCAACGTCACGGGCGAGGCTCTCGACAAGGCCACCAAGCCCATCCGCGAGACGGAGGCCTACAAGAGCGTCAAGGACGTCATCGACGACGGCAGCAGCTCACGCTACGGCGGCTGGGTCGACAAGGCAGAGCGCCGGCAGCGCCGCGAGAAGTGGCAGAAGTCGCAAGGCGGCAACGGGGCGCCAGAGGTGTTTGAAGAGAATCCAGAGTGGGTTGCCCGTTCCTTTGCTTGTTTCTTGTGTCCATCCATCTAACAACCCCCCCAGCGCCGGCACACACGTCACTGTCCACAAGGACGCCGCCTGGAAGGAGGCGTGGCGCGACTTCAAGGACTCCAACAAGGTCATGCAGGGCTTCTTCAGCATGAAGGACGTCTACAACGAGTCTGAGAACCCCCTCATCTCCACAGCCCGCAGCATCACCGACCGCGTCGCCGGCTTCTTCGCCGAGAACGAGACCGCCATGGTCATCAAGAAGCTGCGCCAGATGGACCCGGCCTTCCAGCTCGAGCCCTTCCTGCGCGAGCTGCGCGAGTACATTCTGCCCGAGGTCCTCGACGCCTACGTCAAGGGCGACATCGAGACCCTCAAGCTGTGGCTGTCCGAGGCCCAGTTCTCCGTCTATGAGGCCCTGACCAAGCAGTACCTGCAGGCCGGGCTCAAGTCCGACGGGCGCATCCTCGACATCCGCCACGTCGACATCCTGAAGGCCCGCATGCTCGAGCCCGGCGAGATCCCCGTGTTCATCATCACCTGCCGCACGCAGGAGGTGCACGTGTACCGCAAGGTCAAGTCCGAGGAGCTGGCCGCCGGCATGGAGGACAAGGTGCAGCTGGTGACCTACGCCATCGGCATCACGCGCGTGCCCGAGGACGTCAACAACGTCGAGACGCGCGGCTGGCGGCTGATTGAGATGCAGAAGAGCGGTCGCGACTACATATAATGCGAGCGGCTGTTCTTTTTTGTCTTGTCTTTCGCATCTCGTCTGCGTTCCACTTCACACACACCCTCCCCCCTTTGTCTCACTTTGCATCGCCGCCTATATATCTCTCACTCATTGCTCTCCCACTTTCATCCTTCTCACGCACATACCTTCACACACTCTCCTTGTCCCATGTTTGTTTCAATAATCTCTTGTATCATAAGCCAGTGTGGAAGGTGACGATAACAAAATACCAGGGGAGGTGGTAGCGGACCAGAAAACAAAACAAAACCACACAATTGGGACTGGCACTGCGACGGTGCCAGTAGGAGTTTTTTTTTTTTTTTCTGTCTCATTTTTTCTCACTCATATTTGTCTTGCTTTTATTTCCTGGGCAAAAAAGGGAAGCATGTTTTATTCCATCTCATAGAATGGTTTGCTTTTTACATGTTGGTGCATGTACATATCTGGGTCTTGGGGAATTTTGGTGGGGACGACAATGAAAAGAAAGAAAAGAAAAAAGAAAACCACATGGAAAAGATGGACAGACAGAGGAGGATGGGCAAGGGAAGCGGAAATGAGAGGGAAAGGAAGAGAGAAAGGAAGTTGAAGGGGACGAAAGGAGACCCTGTCGACCATCTGTCTGTTCACTCTGTACACGCCACTCAAGATATTTTAAAAAAGGAGAAACTGAATAAAAATGTTAAAAAATAATACGCACGGCTCCGGAACAATGAAGTAATAATAACGGCGGGGTAACAATTTTGTCAAGACATGTCAGTTGAACAAAAAAAATTGAAAGCGCCCAGATAGAAAGCGTCAAAAAAGGAAAATCTTGGATGGAGCAGTAGGGGATCGAACCCTAGGCTTCTCGCATGCAAAGCGAGCACTCTACCACTGAGTTACAGCCCCTCTCAATGTGGAATGGCAAATGCCGCCTTATCCGCGTATGTATACCATGAGAGGTTGGCGCTAGTTGACAACTCATAAAGTGGGGCCTTTCCACATCAACGACACCCAACCTGGGCGGGCAACACGACATCAGACGTGTGTAAAGAAAACGACAAACACAATCTATAGTTTTCTCTTGTATTGCCCAGCATGGCCGAAAAGAGTGACAAATAGTTTTACGAATTACCCGTCTGCCAATGGAGGGACGTCGGCGCATCTTATTTTAGAAGCGAGAAATGCCACGACAAAAAGGCTCGCTGCACTTTTGCGGCACTTTCGTCCAACATTGGGGCGCTGCTTCATGCTGACATGGATGCTTGTAGTTATATTATATTTTGGAATGGTGACCAACCCGAACGACTCTATTCTTCTCTGTGAGTCAACTTCCTGTTTCTTAGTCTTTTCGTCATGTATAGATGCCCAAGCCTAAGAAAAGAAGAGACAAGCCGTCAACACAGAATGGGGGGATGCGTCCGAGACAACAATAAATACGACCCAACGCCATAATTCCGGTGTGAGTGGCGCAATGGCAAAGGCATTTCAGTAGAAAAGAGGTCTTTGGGAATCAATATTTGGTACTCCGATCCTGCAAGACAGACGGGAAAGAAAAAGCCGGTTTTATTTGCTACAAGACACAATGGTGTTGTATGCAGTCTTGACGAGAACCTCGTGGCTCTCATTTACCCGCACGGGAAGTGTCAACGCCATGTGTACAATATTTTCCTTCTCTGGCACCTCGTTACGTTCTGGGAGGGGATGAAACCCTGAAATCGGGACGACGAACAATCTCCCGAAGACGATACTCGCATCAGCTGAAGCACAAAGCCTCCGATGCTTTGCAGCCTCATTTCTTCATCTTTTTTTCTTTATTCCACATCTGTTAGGATTCTCGGGAATTTCTATCAGTTATCGGCTGCAGCTGTTTTGTATACCTGCCCAAAATCGCTCGAGTAATGTTTGGTTAATATTCCGGGGGGGAAAATCAGACAGGTCATATTTTCTATTGCCTCCTTTGGCTGCTCCCATCGGGCCATTACATGAACGGCTTAATTACCTCGTAAGGAGCCCTCTCATTTTGCAAGATAGACCTGTCGTGCATTAGCAAAAGGGCCGCTTCTCAGCGCAAGAGTGGGTGTGAGGGACGAGCATGGTGGGCAACACAACGGCAATATGAAGTGAAAGAGTGAAAAGCACTGGCTTAAACTAGTCAGCAGGAAGTAGAAAACTGCGGCATGAAAAGACATATACTTGTCCAGAGAAAAAAAATGCTGACGATGATTCATGAGGATCTGGTTACGAAATAATAATTCGAATATGGGCTCATCACATAAACAGTCGGACAAAAACAAAGGAAAAGAAGGACATTTTTGGTCCTTGCTTCGGCCCTTTTGCTTATTAACCTTTTCGAGATATGGTTGGAAGTTGCAAAACTAAAAGTCATTAGCCTTGGGATTGTTACACAGCCTTCAAAGAAACTCATCTGGTGATAATAAACGCCGCTCGACTTGCCCGATTCAGAAGCTGGTCTTGTCTCCAACAATAAAAGACCCGTGACAGTACGCACATGACAATGTGTATTATTTTCCTTGATTACCCCATCCTGTACACTTGGGTTGAATCTCGTACATAAACAATAAAGCATGGCGAGATCGGGAGAACCGGTCTGGGCGGGCCTCTGTGCCGCCGAATGAGACCGCTCGCGTCTATTGGAATGTGGGAACTGTCCCTCCCCCCCTCTAGACACCATAGAACGGTGTACTGAGATTTTGCAAATGCAAGGCGTTGTGCAACAACAAACCGGAAACAGCAGAGGGTTGTTTCGGATCCGAAAAGCACGAGAAGCAAAACCCTGTATACCTCACCTCAAGACACACGCAGCGCCCGGGCCTTGAATTATCTTCCCGTGCTCTTTCCGGGGTGTAAAGTATCTGCTGCTGCAGAACCCGGCCTTTTTGCCCAGTGATCCCATTCGATGCAGCCGGGGTAGAAAGGAAACAGACAGCATAGGATGTGCCCAGAACACAGCATTTTTGCCTCTATGTCTATTAACAACGCACAAGATTTGTCCCGCAGATGGAGGCATTCACATCAAGACGAGTGCTTGGGCGTGGAAGAGCGGCGCAAGTGTGCGGAGTAAGTATATGGCTTGCATTGCAAGACTGGAGATACTTACTTGGCCAAGCTGATGCGCGTTCCTCCTTATGTGTAACGATCGAGAAAAGTGCGGCTTCCTTCAAGAGCCCGCTCTTTTTCGTTGGGTCTAGAAACCAACAAACGGGCGTTGCCCAGCATCCAAGACAATTTCATTTGCATTTTGTATGCTGCGCCCTCCGCTGTGTTTTTCTCATCACACCTCGGCACAACAGAGATTAAGAAAAGGAACCAGAAAACCAAAACCGGCCCATTTCGTTCTTCCCTAGACCCCCAAAAGAGTATTGGCTCGTATTCTTTTTGTCAACCGCGGGCGGAGTTGCATTAATATTGCCCCTCTCAAACGAACGGCTGATCGACCAGCAAGTCAGCGTTGTCATGTTCCTGCGAAGTGAGAAGATGAGGTTCGTATAGCACCCTCTTCTGACTGAACTTGTCATAGACTTGAGCGAACAGGCAATCAAGAGATGCCTGTCCAGACCATATCCATCTGACACTGGCTGCCTAATATTTCAGGGCAGCGGCTGTTCCGTAGCAAAGAGGCAAAAAGCGTGGTGGCGGCAGTGCTCGGAGTAGACATACCGAAGGAAGAGGACACCGTCCCACCAACTGGCAGCGTACCCGAACACTGGATACGACGCTGAAGATCTGGATCCACCCTCGTGCCGGGGGTTTTTGAGGCACTTGCCATGCACCGACGCACCAAACACTCGGCCTAGCCGTCCACGGGATCAGCAAAGTTCTTCACATTCTAATGCTGCCCCGTCACTCGCTGTAAGGCTGTGCATATTCTGGTGGAAACCTGGAATGCGGTGGTGGAGAGAGGGCGCCCAGTCGATGCAGGCTGGCATAATATGCAGCAGAGTGGAGAAACCAGGTAGCCCTGGGCCTCCTGGTGATAAGGAGCACGCTGGTTTGTCTTAATACCCTTCGCGGCGAAAAGTCCCGCTCAATCGGTACTAAATCTAGCACAATAATTATTCCTCGACACAGGTACCGATGAAGCGAGGATTCCGGCCGGCCCTCCTTACGGAGTAGCTCCTCCCGGCCAGGCGTGGTAAGACCTGCCGTTTTTGAAGAGCTTCTGCGTCCGAAAGCTGACACGATACATTGCTTTCGTTTCCCGTCGTTCTGTTCTTGTGGTTTTCGTCCTGCATGAGCAGTGCGCAGCCTTCCTCTGTCGACTTGCCGTGCAGTAGCGCATCCAGAAACCCATGGACGGCTGGCAAAGAGCGATGGCAGATGAATTGTCAAGAAAAGAGGGAAGAGAGCAAGAAGCAGAAGGGTAAGCCGTGAATGGCGCAGGAAACCCCTGCTTCTCGAGCCGGGCTCCTCTTTCTCGTGGCTGTCTCTCCACGGCGCACGTCCCCATGCTCGCTTCGGACCCCTGCTCCCCTTGGAGAGTCTTGCAAGTCTTCCCTCGCCGTCCTAGCGGTGAGCTCGAGGGGCACACACAGCATCCTTGATTTCGTTTTGTTTTGTTTCGGTTTCTATTTTCTGCTGGCTTGTCACACCATCTGCCCGGAGCATTCATCTAGGCTATGTCCCACATGGCCTTGACGCCATTGGGGGTTCGCCTCTGTCCGTCGTAGACGCGAAAAGCCTGGCTGGGGTGACCTTGCTGTCCCTTGCTTGTCCGCTTCTTCGTCTCGACCTTGTCTCACTCTTTCGTCGTCTTTGTCTCTGTTCCTGCTGTGCCTGTCAGTCAATTGTTTCGTCTTTTTAATGTATATGGGAGCAACAGCAAAGCCACCAGAGGGCAGAGCAAAGACGGGCGAGAAAGCGGAGTGCAATTCTTCACAAGAATCCCACTTCCTCAACGGTCAGGCATCCCGCCTACCGCGAGCCTACTCAAGCACGAATACGGGGTATTGTTAGGTTGCCCGCCCCTTGGTGCTCCCCAAAAGCCAATGAGCTTCAGGGGATTGTGCTTGCTTCTCATCAGACCGGGACCCCATTTCTCCCGTCTCGTTTGGTGCCGGCTCGTCTCGTGAGCCTTGCCTGCACAGCCAGGTGGTTAGCATGTAAGTATTAAGTATCTTATATGGGGCGGTGGCCCCGGGCCTCTAGTATCTTAGCTGCCGCGAGAACCTTGGGGGTATTACTCCGTACATACCGCCATTTCAGAGCTTCGAAGCTCTCGCCGTCGCCAGCCTGTCCATGCATGTATTACTTCCGTCGCCCTCCTTTCTTTTTTCCACCCAGCCATTCATCCTGTCTGTCATGGTCTTCTTCCCCTGTCGCGAGTATTAATATTCATAAACATCATTTTGTTGCTTTTGCCGCTTTTGTTCTCTTTTCCTCCCTTTCACGTTCTTCATTCTCACAGAACCCCAAAAGGCCGGGTAGAGACACGCACGCTCGTTGCCACCACCACCACTGCCGCTGCTCTGTGCCCACGACATCTCGTCGTAGTGCGCTCAATCTTCTTTGACCTGATTACCTCCATCTTGTGGCCTTTATTAATACTACCATTGGCTTCTCGTGTTTGTCCTTGTTGCCATACTCGAGGTTGTCTCTCAATTCCCGCGCCGGCCTGCTAAATTAGCGATATACCTCTTTGGTCTTCTTTCTTCGTCTTCGGTGCCGGCATTTCTGACGCCGCTTTTTTCGTTCATACCGAGGAGCGTGGACTTGTTTGTGCCTTCTTGCTGTTCAGTGCAACGGATCGTGGCTTCTTTGTGCTTTCTGCTCGCAATTAATCGGCACGCACTGCTTCGACACGTCTGTCCTCTGTGCTCTGTCGTTTGTCCCCCGTTCTCACCTTGCGGTTCCACAATGAGATAACGGAGACAGACACACAGCCACGTCTGTACATTCACAAGCTCGACCATTGTGCTTACCTGCTCAGTTTCTTCTGGTGACTCGCGAGCTGGAAGCCTTGATCCAGCAATCCCGCTCACGCACGGGAACTGGCAGCAGCTCTGTCTCGTTGCTTTTCAGAGTCTAAGCTGACGGCTGTCGACACTGGCAGCTTGCGCGGATTGGGCTTCGACGACTGAAAGACACAAGACCGGATATCTCGGGCGCCATTGCATAAGACCGCAAACTAGCATTCGTCTGGTGACAGGTCTTTGGCATCGAGCCTGCGGGTCAACGGCGCTGGGTTCTTGCTCGCTGTCGCAAACAGGCCAATCTCTCGTCTTCGGGCATCGACCACAGGAAGGTTCTAGGTTCCGACCTTACACGGACTGAAATACCTCTTGTTTAACGGACGGACAATCAAGCGGAAACGAAGATAAGGCTGCAGACCTAGAAGAGAGAGCAGAGGAACAGCCAAGGGTCTGGCGGGGATACTTAAAAGAAGAACGCTCCATTGCCACACGCGGAGGCCTTTGTTCGACCGCCGCTACCCTTCAACGGCGTTTGGGGCTGTCGTTCTGCATCACCACTCGATCTTGATTGCCTCTTCTGTGTGGCAGCTGGAGGAACACGTCAAGATCGCACGAGAATCTCGCGGACGCAGCGAGGCATTGCACGATCGAGAAACACGTTGGTGTAATTGCTGAGGAAACCCGCTTGCTGCAACGTGCGCTGCTTGTGGTCTCTTTGTGGTTTCTGCGTTGTCGACACTGTCTTCTCTCGCCAGTGGCTGGTTTTGCCGTTGCTGTTTTACTTTGATTCCGGGCACTTTGTCGTCCTCGCCGCCTTCTTTTTTCAATTTCCCTGTGTGAGAGGATTTCTCTGTCTCACTCGTGAGTTCTGGGAAAGTGTCAGCAGCGGAAAGAGCATTGGATTGCTGTCAGCCCGTTGCACCTTCTGCTCAAGCTGAGGATTCTATTTCGGTTGCTCCTTCCCAGCGTTTGTCTCAGCCGCCCTTCGTGCTTGTCCCTTTCCCTGCCTCGCCTCGTGCTCCTTCCCCATTTCGTCTTATAAGCAGCCGTCGCCTTTCCCAACAGATCCAATTGCTGTCTTCCACCCGCCTTTCCATCTTCTCTGCCAAATCCCCTCTTGTTTCGGCTTCATTTTTCTTCTGTGATTTTCTGCCTCGCCCTTTTTCTATCCTTGCCTCTCCCGCACCCCCGTTTCCTCAGCCTCGTACTATTTTTTGCCTCCCCTTGTCTCTCTAGATAGTTTCGCCCCACAGCCACACTAGAACAAGCTACGCACGGCTGCCTAGAGTAAGCTCCGACAGGAACAAAACCAGGCTCATCCGCACACGCGAAAAGGGGGGGTTCTACGCCAATAAAAGAACATCCCGTGAGCCGGCTAACGCTTAGCACTTGAACGCCCTGCTATACTGCATGCAGTCGTTTGAAACGCCACACCACATTACGTCCTGCCTGGTTGCCCGCCGCCGCTCCTCTTCTCCGCGGCATACATCGGTGCTAGTCTTGAGCCTCGAAGTCGAACCCAGGCATTTCTTACTCTGCCACCGATTCTACTGTCCCCGCCAACGGCACAACACCAGGTGTCCCCATCTGGTCTATTTGTTGCCTGACTCTCGCACAATTTCTCGCCTTGTCGTCTACTATCCACCACATCCAGGGTTTTTGGTCTGGGGCTGGCATCCGACATACGACTGCTAGCGTTGGTCCAAGCATCCAACAGCACCAGCCCTGAGCTCATGGCTCAAACAGACCCCCCAACAATGCCTTCTTTCACGGCCCAGGCCTTGCCTGTGGACACGGCTCTTACAAGCCTACACTACGCGTATCCGGCTGCCGTCTTTGGCTACTTTATCATCTCGTCGGCTGTGGCTATATGCACGCTGTCTGACAAAAAAGAGCATCCACGCCGTCGCCTGCTTCTAGCATTGATGCTTTTTACCGTTTTAAGCTATCTTGCTCAAATTGCTGTCATCATCATCCCCTCTATCTACCTCAGGGAATGGCAAGGCCAGCAAGATGATATGATGAGTCTGCTGTCGTGTATCTTGGTCTTTGGACTCCAGTTTGCCATGCTGTCTGACGACAAGGAGGTCGCATGGTACCCTTTCATCGGCCCTTACCTCATCGCTGTTGTTTTTGAACCAGCCTTGGAAATCATCGCATTGTCTGCCCGTGCTCGTTTTCGTGGCCCATTCTCCCTGCCCGAGATCGCACAGCTGTCTGTCGTTTCCTCTCGCTACCTGGCTATTGGCTTGGTAATCGCCACCTACTTTACCTGGCGAAAAGTGCAAGATCCAAAAGATACCACCGACGCTGAGCAGCAGCCTCTGATCCCCAAAAATGCTGATGGAACGCCAGCCGAAGCCTCCGGGGAGGCAGGAAGTTCACAGTCTTCTACCACGTATGGTTCAACTGCAACGACGGCGACCAGTAGCACGGCAAACTCTACTACTGAAAATTCCGAATCGGAGAACTCCACAGAATCAAACAAGACCAGCAAATCAAACGACTCGGAAAACACGAATGAGCTGCCTTGGGAACGTCGGGAGCGCAAGAAAAGGGAAGAGATGGAGAAACGCCTGAAAGAAAACGGCAACTGGTTCGACTACGCCAAAAGGTTTCTTGTAAGTAAATATTGGCTTTCTTTGTTTCCGCAAGCGAATTTAGACGTGTTCTGACCACATGGCGTGCAGATCTTCTTCCCATACATCTGGCCCGTCAATAATCGCCGTCTTCAGATTCGCGCTGTTCTTGTCGGCGTATGCCTTCTTGCCAACAATGCTCTCAACGTTCTAATTCCGCGCCAACTCGGTATTATCATGGACAGCTTGAGCCATGCCAATGATAAAAACCCGTGGATCCAGGTGGTGATATTTGCGGGCCTGAAGTTTGCATCGTCACAGGCTGGTATTTCTTTGCTTCGTCAATGGCTTTGGATCCCTGTTGAGTACTACTCCTTTGGCGCGATGAGCATAGCGGCCTATTCTCACGTGCTAAATCTGTCCTCGGATTTTCATGATTCCAAAAGTTCTTCGGACATCATGATGGCCATATCCTCTGGACAAAGCATCGCCAACCTCCTTGAATCGTTGTGCTTTTCTGCAATTCCTATGTTGATCGACATGACCGTTGCGTTCATATACTTGTCGGCCACATTTGGCCCTTACGAGGGTTTTATCACCTTCGCTACCTCTGTCATATTCCTTTACATTGCTGGACGCATGATCGCGGGGCTAAAGACAGCCCGCCGAAGCGAGGTCAGTGCTTGGTTTGATGAACACTATGTCCGCCAGGCCGGCATCCAAGGGTGGTCAACCGTGGCCTCGTTTAACCAAGTCGGTCACGAGGAGCAGCGGTACTCCAACGCCGTTAAAACTCGGGTGGCTAAGTCGCAAGCTGTCTATATCGGATATCTGCTAGCATATGCTTTTCAGTATCTCGTCCTCCTCGCTGGCCTACTAGCTGGAGCTTTCCTGGCAGTCTTTCAGGTGACCTCTGGCGAATCCACGCCGGGACAGTTCGTGATGTTGCTCACTTACTGGACCCAACTAGTTGCCCCCCTCACTTTTTTTGCGGGTTTAGGAAAGAGCATATCCAGGAACTTCATCCATGCGGAGCAGCTTCTTGAAATCATGAACACAAAACCAACCGTTGTCAGCAAAGAAGGTGCCGTCGACTTGGAGTTTTCTGGAGGCTCTGTCGATTTCGAGGATGTCAGCTTTTCATACAACGACAAGAAGGGTATCCTCAAGAATATCACTTTCCGTGCTCAATCCGGTATGACCGTTGCTTTTGTTGGCGCTACTGGCGCTGGCAAGTCTACGATCCTAAAATTGCTGGATCGTTTCTATGATGTTACCGAAGGGTCTATCAAAATAGACGGGCAAGATATTCGAGATGTGGATCTTCAAAGGTACGTCTTTTACTATTACGTTTCTCTGCGTTCTGTCTCATGATGCTGACTGAACCGGCAGCCTACGTTCTCGGATTGGAATTGTTCCCCAAGCTCCTATATTATTCAACGATACTGTCATGAACAATGTTCGCTACGCAAAACTCGATGCCACCGACGAAGAAGTTTATGATGCATGCCGGGCAGCTGCCATCCACGAGCAGATTCTTGGATTTTCTGACGGTTAGTGATAGTTTAACATTCAGCATCGTTTTCTTTCTTTCTTTATTTTGCATATTTCTAACTAGGTGCAGGTTACAATTCGAGGGTCGGTGAGCGTGGTATCAAGTTGTCCGGTGGTGAATTGCAGCGAGTCGCAATTGCTCGAGCAATTCTCAAGAATCCATCTATTGTGCTGCTTGACGAAGCCACCAGCTCTGTGGATACCGAAACCGAACAAAAAATCCAAGAGGCCCTGCAAGCCCTCTGCGCCGGTCGTACGACTTTTGTGGTAGCGTATGTATTGGCTTTCTCTCTGTCTGCGCTGCAACACAAAATAGCTAATTTATGTGGTTATAACTTAGGCACCGTCTGTCTACCGTCATGAATGCCGATTGCATTATCGTAATTTCAGACGGTGAGATTATTGAACAGGGTAGCCACGACGATCTGATCCTAGCTAGCGGCAAATACGCAACTTTGTGGTCGAAGCAAGTCTTCACAAAGCCTAAAGACAAATCCAAGTTGACAGATACGGCCAGTAAGTTGTCCGATCTTGTCAATGATCTGACTCCGGAAGCAACTAGCAATGAGATGGCCAAGACGAGCAAGGGCTTGACGGCGACGTCAACGGATGGGGCAAAGAATACAACGGCAAATGGAAATGCATCGAACCAAGCAACCACCTCTGGAAATGACGACGGCTCCAATGGTACTGGTAGTCACGATAAATCAAATGGCATCAATGGCGACGAAACTACGAATGGCGAAGATGATTCAGGGTCAGAAACTGCAACGGAGACAAATTCGCCCGCCGGGCGTAAGAAAGAGGTATAATAGTGACTGCCAAAGAGCAACCTCTGTGTTTTTCTTTGGCCGTTTCTAATCACCCAGAATTTGTCTCTGCAGGAAAACCGGTTGAATCCCGTCGCGCCGTCGTTTACCCCTCGAGAATTTCCCGCCATGCCTGTTTCTGCACCGAAGGTTTCACATATCGCTTCCAACACCGACTTTACAGATGTTGGTACATCCTCGTCCACTCTGTTAGTCTGCAGCGCCCAGGCCATAAAACCAGGATCTGCCCAACCAACTAGCGGAGACAGTGTCGCTGAGGACGGAAACAAACAAACCGCTGGTCCCCATTCAGCTTCATCTAGCACATCCAACCATTCTGGCTTTGGCCAGGAGCAGCGCAGCACAGAGGCGACCGATGTCGAAGGGTTACCTGAGCCGCATGCGCCTCAAGACCCAGCAGACCACAACCAAACATCCAGTGGCAGCGTCTCCAGAAGCAGTATGAGAGGCAGGTTCAGGCACAATAAAGTCAGGTGGAGCCGTCCTCGATATTCCCGTCGAGTGCAGTCCAAGAGCGAACCGTCAACCAAGAAGCAGAGTGTCAACTAGTGAAAAAGACGGAAGGTATCACGGTAGTATAGAAATAGAGGGTTGGTGTAGCATTTGTTTTTCTACTTTGAGACTTGAGCAATAATGAGGAGGCGGGAATCCGCTATCCGGGGTTACAGGTCCTGCCTGATTTGGACGATTTCCGTCCTTTTCCCCTCTGTTTCTATTTGTCTTTTTTCCTTTTTCTCTTCGTCTAATGCCCAGAAATATTGGGTGGGACAACTTTATATTGGTGTGCTTTTTTTCTTCTGAAGAAATGAGAATCATGAGCTAACGTCTTCCTCATGCTACTCTTTGTTATCAGGGGCTTCTTCTGCTTTTATTTGTGTCTTATTTTATGTATTTAGTCTGGGGGATATTCTTTCAAGCCTCGACATTGTTGGCCTCTATTTGTTGTTTCCCTCAAAAGTTTAAAAGTTACAGAGCCTAAAAACGATTGGATCATATTTTACCAAAACAAAAGAAATTTATTACTTTATGCTGCAATACCGGCCCATCTGTAAAACCAAGGGCCGTAAAGGTCGGTCTTGAGGATTCGCCACAAACAAATCGAACGAGGCAAACATGCATATCCATTTTTATTTGCTCTGCATCATGTTGCACTACTCCGCATATTTCGAAAATATTAGAATGATGCGCTCTTAGTCTACCTTGTCACTCCCGGCTCCCAAAAATAAATTAGATAATACAAAAAGGGGTATTGAAACTGCGTCCGAAACGGATAAAAAACAAAGAAACCAAGCAAATGGTCCAAAATAGTCAACCGAGAAACAGGAAGAGCATCCAAGGAAAAAAAAACACAACTGTGCCTTGCGTGGGAAAGAAAGGCTGGATATAAAATGGTAAAAGTTCGTCAGAGGGTTTCGGACCATGCCAAAAGTACTCTGCGTCCAGAGAAGGGAGAAACGAAAAGAGAAGTAATAGAAAACCGACAAAACAAGCACAGCCCGCCAACATCCTCATTCCCTTTGAATACAAAAATCGTGCGCTTTCATTATGCATCTTCTATGCGATAAAACCAAAAACATCAAGGACAAACGGGACAAAAGAAATAAAACACAAAAAAGGGGGTCCTCTCTGGTCGTAAATTTTTTTATACCTGGTCGAGACCCTCGAGAATACGACGCGCTGCATCGATGCGCCGCCGAAACACGCGGCTCTCTGTGCTGGCGCGGCCGACCTCCGAGAGGCCAAGCACACAGCGGCCCAGGTTGCCAACAAGACGCTCCACGAGGTACTGGTCTTCTTTGGACAGCGCCTGCAGGGCCTGCGCGTGTGCGGCCATGCCGCCCACACCGCCGCCGCCGCTGCCGGTGCGCTCGTGGGAACGGCCGAGACCGGGCTCATTGGACTCGGTTCGCTGGCTGTCGAGGCTGCTGCGGCGCCGCAGGTTGCCTTGCGCGTCGGTCTCGGTGCTGGCTTGCTCGCAGATGCTGGCCGTCTCGTTCATGAGCGTCTCCGAAATGCTCCGTAGCTCCTCGTTGTCAGACGAGACCCGGCTCTGCGCGGGCGCGCTGTCTGGCCCAGAGATCGACGACGTGAGGCTGTGGCTGCTGCTGCTGCCTCTGAAGCTCGAGGCAGTGCCTGCACCTGTGACGGCGCTGATGCTGCCAATTCTGTTGCGGTTGACGAGGGGGAAACTGCGCGTGGTCCCTGTTGATTCAAACGACGACACCGAGGGGCGGTGGCCGGGCATCGCCGCGCTGCTCGCTGGTCGCCGAGCCATCGGGGGCTGCTGTGTCTGTCGTGGCTCTTCGGCGCTGTTGCGCTTCGCGTTCAACGCAATCGAGTCGGTCGAAGCAGAATGGCTTGCCGCCGCCGCTCTGGCCAGAAGCAGGCTGTCTGGCCTGTCTTTGACGGCACGTGGAGGAGACTGGTTGATAACAACGTCGTCCGAATCCGAGCTCGAGCGGTTGGTGCGGCTTGTCCGCCCCTCGGTGGCAGTAGCAAACGAGTCGACGGATTCGACGGTGGATATTGAGCTCATGCTTGTTCGGCGGGTCGGGCTCGCAAAGTCCGTACCATTGTTGCTCGAGGAAATTGGCCCCCGTGTGGTCTCGACGGAGTCCTCGGAGCTGAAACTTCCGCTCCGCGCATGACCAGCCAGCCGCTGTTGGCTGATAGTCCCGAGGGCGCTATGCAAGATAAAATGCTCGTAATCAAAAGCATCCTCGCGGTCTTCATGGGAAATCGGGTGCTGCAATGTGTCATGATAGAGCGACTCCCCGCTCTCGCTTTCATATCCACCATCCTCCGGCTCGAATTGCTGGGCGAGAATTTCGCGAGTGTCGTTTTCGTCCACTTCGTATGCATCGTCGTTGGTACCTTCTACTTGCCGGCTACCAGATTCTGCACTATCGACAAATACATCTTCTAGTGGTTTTGTCTCGCCATCATCCGAAAAGTCGCCATTTTCGGTCCGCATATCGTCCGAACCATCGTCGGGTGGGGTCGTATCTCCCGGAGAGCTTGGTCTTGCATCCCCCAAGACGGGAGACTCAGTAAGCTGCCTCGGAATGCCGGAGTACGTGAGCTTTGTCATAACCTCCTCGTTGTCTTCGTATGCGCTGATGACAGAATCTTTGTCTGTTTGATCCGCAGCAAGCGTCGTGGGAGTAACCCGCTTGCTTTGGCGAGCTCCACTTGATCGACTGCCAGTGCTCGCCGACAAGCGTGCGCTTTCGGCTGATCCGGAGCCATTCGGCCGGGGAGGGGGCGTCACGACGTTCCTGTCTACCGTAATTCTCTCGCCCGTCTCGAGCACCTGGTCCCCATCTACGCTTGACAGTTCGCCATTCCAAGGGTTTCGACCAGAGCTGCCGTTCCCAGACGACTCAGGGCCTGGTGTAGTCTGCGGCTCTGCATACCACTGGTCGACCTGCGAGTGCGTGAATGGACTGGGCGTCCGCAGACTTTGCAAACTTCTCCTCTTGAGGCTGTCGGCGCGGGCTTGCTCTCGGAGCGTTGAGATTTTCCCCTTGAGACCTTTCATTTGGTCTTTGAGATCCCGCATTTGGGCGACAGATGCGGACCGCGTCAACCCCTTTTCGCCGTTGAAGCCGCCAAAAGTCGGACTCAAGAACGTCTCCAGCTGAGCGCTAGTGCGACTCTTGGAAGGCATGATGTCAATCTCTTCGGGGCCATCAGCTTCATCTAGCCGCTCAAGAACAATGTCTACCGGCTTGTTGAAGCCTGGCCGGTGATAGCCACCGCTCAAACTCTCCTGAACCTCATCGATCCGATCCGCGCTTTTAGAGCCAGTCAGCTGTGGCTGGCGGTATCCGCCCGCAGCGCCAAGAGCGCTAGCTGACCGTTGAGGAAAGTTGGCGATTAAGATGTCGTTTATCGGTACGGAGCCATCGCTCACCATGCGGGAGTGTATTGGTGAGCCGGGGGAAGGGTCGTGGTAGCGGCTGCTGGCAGTGGCGGAGCGGACAGGCGTCCTTGGCGAGGGTGTCGAGCCGTCGGAGGGGAAAGAGCCAGCAGAAGGAGAAGTGATGTAGAGAGAACTGCGAGCCCGGTTGAGGTTGCCTCCCATGGTCTAAGTAAAGGCCTAGTTAGTTCACCAAGTCATCAAGTTGAGGTTTTTGGTCCCCCTCTCTGATGTATGCACGTACCGTCAGTCGCTTTTTTGCATTGGCAAGAATCTCTTCGGCGCGGAGACTGAGAGTGGCAGCGGAGAGCCTGCGCTCGCCTTCATCACTTGTATTGCCACCGCTACTAGAGCCGCCACCAAATTCTGGAACGGTCAAGAGCGAGGTCGATGCAGCAGTGCTGGTGATCGGCACTTCTCGAGGGACATAGCTCTCCGGGACGTAAGAGTCTGCCATGCTTTCCTCGTCGTCGCCCTGAAAGACGCTGTCACCGACGCTGACTGCGTCGTCGAAGTCGGCAAAGAGACCCTGATCTTGCGTAGTGATGGTGCTGTTGCTCTCGAGTGAGTCACGCCGTGCACGGTCTTGCGATGCCTGTTGCTGTTGTTGTCTGGCGCGTAGTTTGACACCGCCGCCACCGCCACTGCTGGCATTTCCGTCTTCCGCGCCGATAGTCGGCGACGATTGGAGCGGTGCATCAATGAGATTGTCTCTACTATTTGGCGCGTGGTAGTTGTGGTGGAATGCGTGGCGGAGGTTGTGAGGAAGGGGTGTTGGGGACGGCGATCGCGAGCGTGTAGACGAGGGGCCGAATGGGCCGCCAGCACCGCCAGCGGGGCGCCGTCGTACCGATTCAGGCGAAGGCCTGCCTGGCGTGCTCTCAGCCTCGGTGACCTCGCCAATGTCGGAGAGCATGGTCCCATTCCCGTAGATGATGGGAGTTGTTGGTGTTATGGGACCGGTGGGAAAGGTGTGGTGATCCTGGGTGCCGGAAAAGAGCTGCTGGAGGTCGGCGCTCGAAGCGGCGGCGTGGGCGTTCTTCCACATCATGAGCGGCGACTGAGAGCGCGCCTGGCGGTCCTCGTCGTCCAGACCAGGGGACGATGCAAGGTCATAATCGGGTAAAATCATATCTGGATTCGTCAAAGTAGGGGACGCGGGCAGAGATGGATACGGCTGCGGGAAAGAGCCCACGCGGGCCTCCATTGCAGCCATGGCACCGGTAAAAAAAAAAAGCACAGCTGTGGGTAAAGAGAAGCAGGAAGGGCGTGTGAGGGCGGTGGTGAGCGGGCCGGAACACGGGACACGTCGAAGCGAGCCGGTTGCTCCCAGTGGAACTCCTTTCCTCCCTATGCGTGTCCAGTTGTGATCGTCCCCCCTTCTGTTTCTCTCCCTCTGGCGCGAAGGCCTTCCTCGTCCGTCTTCAACCGCGCACCTCTCCTATCGTTTCTGCGATTCGGGCTTGGACTTGTCACGCAATGGGGCGGAAACGAGACCGGGTGTGTTCGCAATTGGTGAAGATCGCGACGTGGTTGATATGCTGACGCGGGATGCGCATGCAGGAGAAGCAGCAAGAGCGGCAGCACGCCTTTTGCTGTCGTGGGGAAGCCAGTGGACCAGTCGAATTAACCGCAGAATGTGCAGCCGCAAAGATCGACGGATAAACTACAACGGGGGCAGCAGATGAAGCGAGGGCGGACGGTGCGTCGTGAGGCCGTCGAGAGTCGCGTGGAGGTCTGTATATAAGGAGGTAGAGGCTGCTCGAGTCGCTGTGCTCGCTTGAAAGCGTCTGGCGGTCGTGACTGGGGCGCTGGGTCGTCCAACCGTCGAAGGAGGTCGCGATAGTTCGTGAGAATCGCAGTCAAGTGAAAGCAGCAAGGTGAGCAGAAATTGCAGACGGCGAGAGGTTACTGAGACTGCAGACAGATGTTTGATCTGCCCCTGAGTCTGTCGTGTCTCTGCGCTGTCGATATTGTTTCTCGTGCTCTTGTCCTCGGCGGTCAACCGGTTGCGTGCGTTTTTTCACCTCCTTCTCCTTTTTGGGGGGTTTGTCGTCGATCACTCGCCGAAACTATCGATTCCGTGGGGCGCACGTGAATCTCGAGCGGCGCAAAACAGACGGAAGGGGGGGAAGAGGGCTTCTGGCCGCTGGCAATTCGATCTGAGCCGGTCGTTCGGCGTTGTTGAAGAGGGAAAACAGCCGCGGACTTTCTTTTTCCTCGTTCGTTCTACTCTGCAGGCATCGTGCACGAGCTTGTCTCTCTTTTGCGTGCTTATTTTAATCGTGCCCTGTCTTTTTTGCCCTCCTTCCTTGCGTCTTCGTTTTTTCCCTCCCTCGCTCCTGCTTTATCGAGGTTTGATTCTGAGCGCATTTATTAGGGGCAGGCTGGCCACAAGACCCACCCGGCGAGCCAATAGAACGCGTGGCACTTGTCTCTGCCGTCGGGATCTGCCTTTGGCTGGGCGCGCAGCGAGTGCTTCGCCAGGGGCGCGTCCCAATGCAGTGTAGCGAAAAACAGTAAACTGATCCTGGCCAGCGCTAAATCGCTTCTCCGTCACGCAAACTAAGTGACAGGCACCAGGGGCAGCTGTTTCTGCACAGCATGCCGTCAGTCGCCTAGAAAGAGAGACGAGGCGTGGGATTGGAAGCTGCGATGGAAAAGGGGGCACCCGAGAAAGAGGAAATTTAAGGTGCGGTCAAGGATAGAACGCGACGAGGTGCAGCGCGGGTCGTGCCTGCCGCCGTTCGCCAACTGCGAGGTTCGCTCCCGCCAACCAGGTCTCTTATCGGCAGGAACAGCCGTACCAACAAGGGAGGGAGAGCAACCGTTTGGCCGTCCACCACCCACTGCGTATCTTAATTACTGCGAAACTGTCGTTTCTCTCGCTCCTTCCGTCGTCCGTTCTCGCTACCACGCGAGGTGACAACGCCTCTGGGAGCCCAGATGTTGCGTGCGACGTGCTTAAGCTCAAACGGGCAAAAGCAAACGGTAGCCGGTTGCTCACTGCAGGCGGTTCAAATTAGGAAGCAACGGTCCAGCGACCGGGGACCCTGCCGTTTGTCATCTCTGAGGACTGCCGCCTGGTGAGATTAAGATTAAGATGCAAATTTGTGGAACAGCCGCCTTTTCCCCTAAAAGGAAGAAAGACTTCTCTTTCGCCGCCTTCCATTTTCTCGGCCACCAACATCCGAGCCTTTGACGGCGTCACATTCATGCGACCTTCTCTCCAATTCACATGTGTGCATGAACAGCGCCAGTTTCCATGCGCCGGAAACTTTCCTATTTGTGCATCCAAACAAACACGTCCAGGCGCACCCACATTTCGGCGCTGCTGCTGATCAGTGACGCGTTTCGAGCCGGCCCTTGCTGGCCTCGAGTCAATGCGCACCAGAATTGCAGCAGGAAGAGGTTAGCAAGAAACGGCTGTGATGTCTGTTCAATTCCTCGCCGGACCGGACAAATTCCCAAGAGCCGATGGCCTGTGCTCTTTTAGCGGACTGGTGGTGGTGGCTGCCGGGCCCCACTGCGGGGTGCCAGCAGAAGCTTAATGAGATGAAGAGGCGACTAAAAAAATTTATGACAAAGAGACGACAACGGCTGTTTCGTGCATCGCAGATGACGTTTCCCCAGTCGCGGCAGGCAATACTCTTGGTACTTTGCATAGACACATCGCTCTAGCCCACGGCCCCTCATCCGTTTACTTCACTCCAAAGCATCACAACAGGCCGCCGCCATGAGCAAGTTCGGCGTCATGGTCATGGGCCCGGCGGGCGCCGGCAAGGTAGGTCAAGCTCTGCCCACACGTCCCATGGCCCGGTCTCTTCGGTTAACATAACATGCCTGCAGTCCACCTTCTGCGCCGCCCTCATCACCCACCTGCAGCTCAACCGCCGCTCGGCCTTCTACGTCAACCTCGATCCCGCCGCCGAGACCTTTGAGCACACCCCGGATCTCGACATTCGCGACCTCATCTCGCTCGACGACGTCATGGAGGAGATGGGTCTCGGGCCCAACGGCGGGCTGATCTACTGTTTCGAATTCCTCATGGAGAACCTCGATTTCCTCAGCGAAGCGCTCGACTCGCTGACCGAAGACTACCTGATCATCTTCGACATGCCCGGCCAGATCGAGCTCTACACCCACGTCCCCATCCTGCCGTCGCTCGCCCGCTTTCTCACCCGGTCCGGCGCGCTCGACATCCGGCTCTGCGCTGCCTACCTGCTCGAGGCCACATTCGTCGTCGACCGCGCCAAGTTCTTTGCGGGCACGCTCAGCGCCATGAGCGCCATGATCATGCTAGAGGTGCCCCACCTGAACATCTTGAGCAAGATGGATCTCGTGAAGGGTCAGGTGCGGAAGAAGGACCTTAAGCGGTTTCTGACCCCCGACGTGGGCCTGCTCGAAGACGATCCGGCCGCAGCCGCTGCGGGCATTGACGATGGCGAGGCCGCGCAGGCGGATCCCCAAAACAAAGACCAGCTCATGCGCGGCACCAGTTTCCGGCGGCTGAACCTGGCGGTTGCTAATCTAATCGATAGCTTCAGCATGGTCTCCTACCTCAAGCTCGACGCCTCCAGCGAAGACAGCGTGGGTGCCATCCTCAGCTACATCGACGACTGCATCCAGTTCAACGAGGCCCAGGAGCCGAAAGAGCTGAAAGAAGAAGACATCGACGACGAGGAGATGCAATAGCGGTGAAATTCGGGGTCGAACAAAGACAGACCGACGAATGGGAGGAAGAATACACACTGCGCCGATATTGAGCGAAATTGCATATCGGCGTGGAGGACATGGTGGCATTTTGGGGGGGTTTTTTTGGTTAAGTTTTTGGTGTTTTTAAGGGTGATATACGACGTGAAACATTGTGTTAGGGTCGCCCTCGGAGTAGACCTGGGCCCGACAACGTATTTGGCTGGAAAAGAGACAGGACATGCATAGCGATGGCGCTTCGGTTGGATCGGATACAGATAGAAATGCATTTCATTACCGCCTTGTGAGGTATCCAAGGGCCCAACTCCTATCCGTAATGCAATGCTCTGTGGCTCATCCGTTTCCCCCAGAGTCTGTGACAGCCGCTGATCGTATCCCAAGCAAACAATACCGCCCCAAGAAAGAACATGTGCCCATATTCCAGGAAACATAGATGAAAAATCAACAAAACCGGAGCAAAAGAATCAAATAAAGCCAGACGGTTCGTGAACGCCACCCCCCAGAGAACTCCAGTACACATCTGCATGCATCTCCTTCGCCCACGTGTGCACGCGCACGCCCCTCGCCCTTCTTGCGTCGTTTCTCGGTTTCTCGGCTTCTCAGCGCTCATCTTCCAGAAAACCCGCCTCGTTGCTGCTGTTGGTATTGGTATCCGCCGCCGCCGCCTCCCCCGTTGATGTTCGCCGCCTGCGCCAGGACCTGCTGCTGCTGGTACTTGTTGTACTCGGCGCGCCAGATGTCGCCCACAAACGCCGCGTATCCCAGCAGCCGGCCCACGATGGCCGCCGCGTCCTGCGTCGATTGCGCCAGCCCGCGCTGCCACACGGCCGCCAGCACCAGCGCCACACCCGACCAGAAGATCAGGCGGAACAGCAGGCGCGTCCACCACGCCAGCAGGCGCCGCAGCAGCGACAGCACCTGCAGCAGCAGGAACACGAGCACGAGCACGAAGAGCAGCACGACGACGTCGGGCGCGTTGTAGGCGGCGCGGGCGATGCGGTCCAGCACGGGCGTAGCCATCGTGGCAAACGATTTTGTGGCGCTGGCCGTCAGCGGCGCGGTGTAGGGCCGCACAGAGTCGGCGGCGCGGGCGGCCTGGTCGGCGAGGGCGCGGGTCCAGAGCTGGATAGGGGCGCCGTCACGAAAGGCGTACTCGTGGAGGAGCGCCAGGAAGGGATCCGGGAGAAAGCCTATTGCGCAGGTAGGAAAAAAGCGAAAAGTCAGTCTTATTATTGTTATGTCTCGTCGGGCCGATGGCGTAGCTGTGTGACGCCACGCGATGCAGAGACAGATCTCGTCGATCGCAACGTACCCTGGAGATAAGTGAGTGTCGCACTGTCCATTTCACGGTGGGCGTGAGGAGGGGGAGATGTGGGAAGAGGAGAAGAGGAGAAGGGAAAAGGACGCGTCCTGTGGGCGGAGAAGACAGCTGGGGTTTTGCAGCGCGACGGGGCGTTGATAGCGGGCGATAAGGCTGGCAGGCAGCTCGTGGGACGAACGGGTTGGGTGGCAGGGCAGTTTTTTCGGCTTTCTTTGTTTTTGCCGTCGTCGTTTGTTAGGGTTCCAGAATCTCCAGCGCAATCATCAACAAATGGACGGATCGCCAACAGGCGGAGGAGATGTGCAGATTTGGGACACCGCCATGTGATAACACCCAATAGCCTTATCGCGACAAGCTCACACATCATCGCATCCAACAAAGGCGCGTTTCTCCACTCGTGACCGCGATGACTAATATTTAACAACACTTGCCGACCGGTTCACGTGCCACTTCTGTAGAAGTCTCCCTCGAGGCGCCATCTGCTCCTTTTTTTTCTTTGGTCTGATAGATTTCTAAAGAGAAATACAATGAATTCGGCGCTGTCTATATTTATTTAGGAATGAATTATACAGGTCAAAGTTGACCACGGAAAAGATAAGGGGGGCGGTACTGGTGATATTCCCTTTCAGTTTTGAGTGTCCAGAGGCGTAGTGAACAATCTCGTCTAATGGAACAACACGAAACAAGAGGAAAAATGTATGTGTTTTCACTTGTTGGTGTAAGACATGCATCTCCGTGTATTACAGTGCAATAATATGTGAGGGTTGCTCGATCCTGTCAGATAAGATGTGCCGCGCTCTACCAAAGGTCCAGGTAATTTGAAAGTGTAAAAAAACAACCAACACCATTACACCTTACAAGACGACCAAATAAAATTAACAAAGCGGTGATATAATTTATACGTTGGACCCGGGGCCCTGGGTCGGGCATCGTTGAGCCCCTTTAACGCTGTGTTGATTATCGAAGTCTTTGTCATGGACCAAGGCTGATGGATACCATCGACTGATTATCTCGCATATTGTCCCCTTGGTGGCATATGTTTATTGCAGCAGTTCTTAAGAAACCAAGGCGGTTCTAGTTCATTTGCTTTGTTCTTCGCTGTTAGAAATAGAATAACCGTGTTCAGCGCCTGAATTCTATCATGGTGCCACGCGGCCTTAAAGCGAACCCAAAAGGTTTTTTTTCACTAAGGGGCCTATCTTTACAGAGAGAGAAAATAGAAGACCAAAAAAGCAGACCCGACACTAATCTATACATAAGGTGAGGGTTCTTTTCCCCTCATGCCGAAGGCTGGTGCAGTTGAGACGGACCGCTTAAAGCGACGACTTACAGATCAGAGCCGTAATCCGTGGTCTTGGACCTAATCTATCACCGGGCTTGGATAGCTGATGTCCGTCTTGGAACGACGGACTACTTATACGTCATATAAACTATACAAACATGGTTTTGCCCACTCCGGAAAAGCCATCCCATAAGAAAGCTGACGCGAATAGTCTGCGCCCCTCCCTCTTTCATGGCTAGTGCATTATGAATATATGTTGCTTGTCCAGAGGCGCCTGGTAATAGTTTTAATCACAATGCCAAGGTCTGGAAATATAAACTAATAGATGATCGGTCTTAGCTATTATGCAGGAACCGTTCGACTAGCAAGGAAAAGAGACAGAGACTCGTCATTCAACTTTTCTCACAGGCCGGTGAACAAATCTCCGGCCGACGGATGTGGCGGAACAGAGGGAGGCCTTATTTTATGTCAACTTGCCACATGCCCCTACATGTTCCGCAGCACCATTATTCAAGTTGAGCCTCATCCTCCGTTGGGTAGCTCTGCTGCGCCCGTCTCTCCGTCTATGCTCCGTTTTGGATATATGCTGAGCACATATAAATGTCACTTTAAATAAAAAAAAGGGCACGTCGATCCCCCGATTTTTTGGTCCGAGAAAAAGACGGAAAGTATTCTGGTCACTGAGCACCAGAGGAAGCGGCAGATACAGTGCTCCGAGTGCTTTGCCTTACCCCCTGGCGAAGAAATCTTGAAGTCGCCGGGGCGCCTACCACGTTCATTCACCTTGGCTATCTGCAGGAGTTATGCTCATAAAATAGCTCTTCATTGTAAAATAGTTTCATCCAGTACATGCTCCAAAAAAATCAATTGAGAAGGAGTTCCGGGCTCGCCTAAATAAGTGAAGGAGCCACCTCATGCCGAGCGAGATAAACAAGGTGTAGTACGGTAATGGGTTTTCTGCTGGCAAACGACGCTCCCATGGCCCGGATTCCGAAAGAGAAGACGCTTGGCTGCGGAGGCCTACGAGGAAAGCATTAGGCAGCAGAAGCAAGCATGCGCATGGCACTGCTAGATGCCACACGATCGAACCGGGTTTCCTACCCGTCCCCGCAATGAGAAATCAGAACAGCAGCGGGACGAGACGGAATACGACAAGCGACAGAGAGAAGCCAAGCGCATTGGGCTTTTTTTTGTGCTGATTCCAGGGGTCGGACGTCCGGTGTGAGTGCAATATCGGCCCAGCGCCCGGAGTTGCCTGGATAAATGCGCGTTGCGCATGCGCTGCAATGCTGGGCTTTTGCAATTACCCCTGGCGCTGAGCTTCTTCGGTTCTCTCCCTTTACACACACTCCGAGGAAGAAATATCCCAACAAACGCGGCCCATAGAAACCAGGAACGGAATACGGAGCCAGGATGTATGTTTCTTTCGGCGTAAATGCGAGCACCCATTTTGATCTTTGATAACTGGGATTGCGGAAGCGAGAAGAGCAGAGATTAATTTACAGAGGACGTCATCCTTTCCCAAATTGTCGATGCATCTTGCTAGCTTGCCTCTTTTATTCGGAGCGTTTAATATTTTCTTGCCCTCGACTGTCCGTATAGACAAGTTCGGCATCCGGGGAAAAAGGAGATCCTGAATGGATATTGGCAAGGGCCGAAATTGAGGTAAAGAAAAGAATAAGAGAGAAATGTCTCCGAGGAAGATGCAGGATGGACTCGAGTATAAATAAAGGAGAAGCATCTCCCGGTGCAAATGGTATCGAGAGGAAAAGAGAGATCCTGCCCTAGCGACTCTTCTCATCGCCATTTCATACTCTGCCTGCATATCTCTTCCACTCTATTCTCGGGGGGGGGGGGGGGGGGGGGGGGGGGGGGGGGGGGGGGGGGGGGGGGGGGGGGGGGGGGGGGGGGGGGGGGG